>JAFFST010045080.1:1112-13722 GCA_022414735.1 Noturus placidus | reverse complement strand
GTCCTTGACTATTGTTTAAATTGGTTTGATGTTCCGAAACACTTAAGTGTGACAAACATGCAAAGGAACAGGAAATGAGGAAGGGGGAAAACACTTTTTCACACCACTGTATATATATCTTTCTGCATTAATGGCTCCCTCACAGATGTGCAAGTTATCCATGCCATGGGCACTGATACACCCTCATACTAAGACAGACGCTGGCTTTTGGACCTGAGGATGATAACCGCTTGAATGGTCCTTTTCCTCTTTAGCCCGGAGAACATGACGTCTTTTTTGTCCAAAAACTATTTGAAGTGTTGAATCGTCAGACCACAAAACACGCTGACGCATTTGTTGGCAGATTGGTGAGCCTCTAACTAGAAATGTAATATTTCAGGAAAGCTGTCTCTAATATAATTTGATTTCCTTTGCAGCACAATGCAATATAATGGTACTTACACACTTACCTATGCAGAGAGTGTCACTGGAGGTTTGTCAAAGATGGAAAGATGTTGTGTTATTCATGGGTGAAAAAATAATTATGGTATAAGTTACAGGAGTTTAACTGACATTTTCATCTTCATTAACCTTTGGTCAGGGACAAAGTGGATCTGGAACACTGGGAGTAACACTGGAACTCCTGCTTATCACAAGACACCATGCACGGATACATTCACAGACTAATTCACACCTGAGGCAATTTAGCCTAGCCAATCCATCTGATTTTCGGAGGAAACTGGAGAACCTGAAGGAAACCTACAATATGTGGACAGGTTAAACTGTACTAAAAACAGACAATAAACAAACCCTGGAGCTGTGAGTCAGAAACAGCACACGCTGCACAGATAAGTAAAATATTTTATAGGTTGAAAAAAATCTTTGATTTATTGTTAGATTTTTCCATTGAAATGTCCAGAAACACCATCGTATAGTTATACAGTAATCTTTACTCACTGAAATCTTACAATCATTCAATTAAAGGAAAAAAAGAACAACAAAAGTGTAATCAAAATCACATTTTAATTTATTTGATTAATTGATTCATTAATAAATTGATTGATTGATTCATTCATTGTATTAGATAAAACAATTGCCCGGAGGTTATATCTGTATGACATTGATTAAAAATAGCAGGAAAATAGATTGATTTTTTTTTTTCTTTTTTTTTTTTTTAAGAGTTGAGTTGAACATCATAAGTCTCTGACTCCCTCCTCTTGATTATTTGTCCAGCTCTGTAACAGAATAATCACATCAGGAATATTCATGAGCTATCATATTCTACATGTTTATTGTTATTCATACCATTTGACATGCAGGAAATCTCCAGTAAACGCCTGATTATACTGTTAGGATTAAAAGATAAACTGAGTGTTCAATCAAAACCTTATTTAAAAAAGTTAGTCTGCGTCGGTAATTACTTACTGCAGTCGGTAAGCTGCCTCCACTGTGCTGACACGTCAGTGTTTGACAACTTGCAGGTGTTTGCATAAGAGGTCATGATATTGCAGTAGGTAACATGGTTTCCTTGAGTGAGACATGTATTAAAGAGACAGTTGTATGTAAACTGCCCCAAATGAACTGTATTGTTGCAGCTAGCAAAAGGCCCGGATTTGTCTTCTAGTAAACCACAGAACTTCGGGCCACTGTACTGGCGCATCTCATCTTCAGAGCAGGAGGGGAAGTGCCAGCAATTGGGATCGTTGTCGGGAACACTCCATGACTGCCCCCACTCCGTGTTGTCTTTGGCAGCAACGCCTGTTGGTGTGACAAAGTCATCGTTGTTGTTGTCGTTATAGGTTCCGCACATGCCCACTAGGTTTTTATAGTAGCTACTGGACACTGTCACCATGAGGAACTCGCCCCAGTCAAACGTGACTACCAAACCAAAGTCTGTCTCCAGGATTCCCCTTATTCCTGATTGAGTTATCCTGATACGGTCCAGACTCACAGGCAGGATGGATTCATTACCATCAATCTAGACAGCACAAAAGAGGCAACATAATCATATGGTTATATTGCCTTAATGATTGCTGCATTTGTGGATATGGTACACTAGATTTGAGACTTGACTGTAAAATTTTATTCACTTTCATCCATACAGTACCTCTCTGAATGCCTGATAAAATTCATTCCAAATAATTTTAAAGATAATATTGCTAATATTCCATTATGTATAAGATAAAATGATGGATTTTACTCACAATCACTTTGTTGCGGTCATGTTGAATAATGATGATTTCGTGGCCTGGGAACTTTATGGTGACTGTCTTTATGTAAGTCCCACGTGCATTCTGGGACAATGTGTTCTTGTTAATGATGGCGAACTCTGTGAGGGTTTTGTCTTCACCTGACGTCTTAACCATAATGTAAGAGCAGGTGCCTTGAAAACAAAACCTGCTTCCATCAAATGTTTCATAGTTCGGGTCTCCAATAATTCGGCACGAAGCCCTAGAGGTGGGTACACACACTGCTGCATTGTCTCTCTCCACACATTGCTCTTTCTCACGACATTTTTTCTTGCTGCAAGGATCTGAAATCACGTAAGGCAATGTTATTGTAAATCATGTCTTGTTATATCAGCATAATGATGATATTACACTTACTTACCACGCATGCATGTTGGAATGCCATCGTGTTTGAGACAGACCTCATCTTTCCCACAGGTCATGGACTGACATGAAAACTGTCCAGCCTTACAGGTGCAATTCTCAATACAGTCTCCTCTGACTACTGATTCCCCAGACTGCAAGAACAAATATTTCAAATATTTGATTGTTTTATTTACAAGAAACCAGGTCAGCCATCAAATTGATTAGAAATGGAAAAGCAATTCACCTTGTAATATCTTCCATTCACCAAACAACCGCAATCTTCTACAAGCTTACAGTTACCTCCATCAAAGACAAAGCCTTCATCACACTGGCAGCCTTCAAGACACTTTGGACAACTAGATGCCACGTAAAGGCTAGCACAAGTTGACGTGCAGGTGTCCGCACATAGCTCATAGTGACTTTTTTCATGACAGCTCATTGCTTGAAAAAGAAGAAAAGGAAAAATGTATTAAATATTAGCAATATTAGTACATAAGTGATTTAAATTGGTCAGGGTTTCTGTGGAGCCTGAGCCTATCCCAGGGACATTATGTTTAAAGCAGGAATACACCTTAACTGAGACACCAGTCCATCGCACGGCACCATGCACACACTCATTCACACCTAGATTCACATTTAGATTCACCAGGGTCAAAAAAGAGGACACTGGAGGCAAAACCTAGCTATGATGTAGCTATCAAAATAAAATGTATAACAGATCATATCATACTTACGACAGAAGGTTGCATTCCTCCAGCTGCTGACGGAGATACCAGCTTGCTGACATTGAACCACATAGTTTTGGACATGGCGGCAAACAAGGGTCTTATCTTCTGGCTGTGATGCAACATCCTTTTTACACGTATCGTAGAATGGTGTAGGTGGAACTTTGGAATAACAATTTGAGAATGGGCCTTTCTCCAAAGTTAGGATCGTGCATTCATTGTCTCCATCTGTTTGGTTTCCTGTTTCAGGCCCTGAGCATGTGGAACCTGTTGGACACCCTGTGTGACAGATCACTCCTTCCTGAATCACTGACCAAGCTTCCATAAATTTCTCAGCAGAGGAAGCCTGATTACCATCTGGCATTAGTAAGTCATCTGCCTTGTTATCATTATAATTACCACACAGACCTTGGACAGCATTTTTGTAAGTGGATGGGATTTCAACAGTGGCCATTGACACAGTGTCATAAGTCACCTTCAATCCAAAAGAGGTCTCCAAGATAATGAAGGCACCACTCTGATAGATCTTTACCAGTCCTTCTTCAAGTGTTACTGGGAGAAGAGCTTTAACCTCATCCACCTGTCAAAAAAAAGAACCCAGGTACAATTACCAAGGAGGAGTCTTACCATTCTTACAATGTAAAAAACAAATACTGTACAGGTGGTGGTTTGTGTGTGTGTGAACTATATTCCCAGATATTTTACATTTTATTTAGAACACCTGGGTGACTAGGTACAGGAAATTGTTCAACCATGACTTGAAACAATGGTATAAATATGAGGGAGCACATACAACAAATTCCCTTAGTCATTCATATCAATGGGTAAGACCAAGGACTATAGCTGTGATGTGCGGCAAAAGGTTGTTGAGCTTTACAAAATGTGAAGTATCTATAAGAAAATAGCACAAGTATTAAAAATGCCCATTTCCACCATCAGGGCAATAATTAAGAGGTTCCAGTCAGCTGGAAATGTTACGAAGCAACCTGGAATTGGACATGTGTCTTTATTGTCACAACACACTGTGAAGAGGACGGTTCAAGTGGCCAAAAATCTCCAAGGATCACAGCTGGAGAATTGCAGAAGTTAGTTGTGTCTTAGGGTCAGAAAGTCTCCAAAACTTTAAAAAACTTCCAAAAAAATCCAAAGTCACCTACATCACCACAAGTTGATTGGAAGGGTTTCAAGAAAAAAAGCCTCACTCTTATCCAAAAACAAACTCAAGACACTACTGGAACTTCAAATGGGATCGGGTTCTATGGTCAGATGAAAAAAAATAGAGCTTTTCGCAGTAAACACCAAAAGTGGTTTTGGCACACACACAGAGAGGTAGCTATATGGAAAAGTCCCTCATGCCCACGGTTAAATATGGTAGTGGCTCTTTAATGTTTTGGGGATGTTTTTCTGCCAGAGGACCCGGCTGAAAAAAAGGGTGCCAATAATTTTTGCATACCTATATTTAATAAAGATGTATTTTTTTGATAAACCTGTGTTTTGTTTGCAATTTTTTGAAATCTGTGAGAGCATGGTATTTTTGTGAATTCTTTTTAAGAAAAGATCGAAAGTCTAAACAATAAATACAATTTTTCAAAACCTTCTTTTCTCATATTTACCAAGGGTGCCAATATTAGTGGATTACTGTAAAATCTATTTTCTTAAAATAGGAACAAAGAATGTGTTCATGTAAACTGTTCTAGTTAACTAATTTAACTAAAATAGACAAACAGCAGCTTTTTTTTCCCTTAAGTACCTGGTGGTTTCTGAAAACCCTGAATATATACCCACTCCAGATTCTACCTTGAATAAGTGAATTGTGAAATTGTAAAGAAAAGGTACTGCGCTTTTACAGTATATGACTACACATCATTCTTCAGGATTGGCAGGTCTGAGTATAACATTTCAGTTTCTCAAGCAATATTGTCTCCATAGCTGGCATCTGGACATCTTCATTATGTCACCCCATATGAATAAAAACGCAATTAAACAAATTACCCTTATTTCCCACAGAAGTCCAGGAATCAGGGCAATCTTATATTGGGCAACATCTATGTTGATTCTTCTTGTGACCACTACGGCAGAAGATACTTGCTGCACTGTCACACTGAAAGGCATCTTCTTCTGATCTGCAGTCTGGACTGTTTCCACCAATTTGTACACACAGTCCCCTTGCACACTGATTTTGTTCCCATCATATGAGTGATAGGTCCCAGAACCAGAGACTGAGCAAGATCCTTTGCCATCAACATGACAAGCTTGAACTCCATCACGGATTTCACATTTCTCGTTAGGACCGCAAGAGAAATCATCTTTGCATGTGACTTTTTCTTGTTCCTCGCAGACACATCTCTGGCTGCACTTGCCTTTGGGGTAAAACACTTGGCCCAGTTTATAGTACTGGCCTTCATATGCACATCCACATTGATCCATTGGCACACACTCTCCGTTGCTCAGGACAAATCCGACATCACACACACAACCTTCAATGCAAGGTGCACGCTGGCAAGCCGCGGGCTCAGTGAAGCCGTTGCAGGTCTGGGGACATCCAGCACCACACACATCATAGTGGCTGTTAGCTTTGCAGGATGCAGCTGTGAAAAGAGTATTAGAGACCACTTAATCAAACACACATGGTCACTTGCAAGGGGAATGGATCATCAATGAGAATGGACTTGTTAATAAAGATGAAATAAAATCAGTGTTATATTTAAATAAGGAGGGATAGGGCTGGGAACTGGAATACATAATTAGAGTAAAATATTGTCATACTACTGCACTTACGACAGAAACTATCGGTTCTCCATTTCTCCACAATGCTGTGTGCTGTCTGGCATGCAGCCGTGTAGGCTGTAAGTGCACTACAGAGGGCTGAAGAATGACCACCATACATACACATATCATACACGCAGTCTTCATAGAAGTTGGTTGGATTGATTTGGTTGTGACATGTTTTAAATGGGCCATTTGCATCTGTAATCAGGCTACAAGGTTTTGTGAAAACATCCTTGTTCCTGTCCACAGCATCACATTTGGGACACTTCTGGCCTTTGCACTCTGCTGAGCAATCAGGGTCATTTCTGGCTTTCCAGCTGTTTCCAAATGCAGTAGGATTTGTTGTAATGCTTTTGTTTGGGAAGGTCAGGTCATCATTTAAGTTCCCATTCCAGTTACCACAGAGACCTCCTACCAGGTTACTGTATGTGCTGGGGAGAGTGATTTCAACGTAGCTATCCCAGTTAAATCTCACATTCATTCCAAAGTCTGTTTTAACCACTCCAAAGTAACCACTGCGGAATATGGATAGCTGACCACCCTCTTTCTCAAATGGCAAATTGACAAACAGGTTGTTGATCTATGAAAAAGATGGAAATATTAATATGCATTATTTTTTGTCCACTGTACACTATTAATCAGTTTAAAATAGAGCTACAACACGTACATATATTTTAACTGTCATTGCTCATAAAAAATTCTTTGTCAGATACAGTACTTGCTGCATAATTAGCCATAAACTCATGTATATGTAAACAGGGTCTAAGGTCTAAAGCAAAATTTTTCCTTTTAATATATTGTGTATAGCACATAGAATATCCTTCAGCCTAAGAACAGCAAAAATAAGTATAACTTAGCATTGAAGCACCTTGAGAAGGAGGACATAAATTGGAAAATAGTAATAGGAAACATAACCTACCATCACTTTACCATAATTGTCTTTACTCATGATAATGGTGTAGCCAAAAACTTTTATCTCCACAGTCTTGGTGAAGGAAACAACCTTATTCATTCCTCTGTTTTCATTCTTGACAAGAACTTCAAAGGGCACCAGTGAAGTGTCAGATGTGTTGACCAGCTTAGAAAGGTAATATGTGCAAGTACCCTGGAAATCAAAGCGCCTCCCATCAAAGGTTAAATAGTGGGGATCTCCACTGCCCATGCAGTGCCCGTAGGATTGTGGGTAGCAATCTCTCACACCTTTCTTGATTTCACACACTTCGGACGCCTTGCACTTTGTTGGTGTACAATTGACCTGTCCTGAGTTGCAGGAGCATTTCTTAGTGCACGTCTGGTCAGCCCAGAATATCTCAGCTGGAGGGTAATAACGGTTCTCATAGGTACAGCCGCATTGCGCTAGTGCAACACATTTGTCTCCACTGAGGACAAAACCATCATTGCACTGGCAGCCCTCCATGCAAGGCTTTTCACATTTGCTCGGTGCATCTCGATCCGCACAGGAGGCAGCGCATGCGGTTCCGCAAGGCTCATAGTGACTGTTTACTGAGCATTGCAATGCTGTTAATATATCAAGAAGAAACAGTCACATGACTAAATTAACTTCTTTTAAGAGACAGTAAACACTATGCGCCATATTTAGACTTGGAGATTTAATTTATCTTAAGTCCAAAATGACATCAATATTTATTAAGAAGACATGCAGAAGAAGACATGTTAAGAAGACATGTCTCCAAAGATCCAATATTACAATATTATCCAATATTGCAATTTCTTAATTGAACGGTCTTCACTTACGGCACTCAGACAGCATCCTCCAGTTGGGATCAATCTTCACTCCAGCTGCCATGCAAGCCTCAGCATAGGTCCGCATGTTATCACAGAGGAAAGTTCTGATGCCTCTATTGATGCACACATCATACACACAATTGTCTACGTATATACTTGGGTCAACAATCTTGTGGCAGTTTGCAAATGGTCCACTTCTTTTAGTCATAAGACCACAGTAATTGTCTCCATTAAATTTTTCGTTTAACTCAGGTGGGCAAAGGAGGCACTTGCCCTCACAGTCATCACGGCAGAACAAGTCATTGTCTGAAACTTTCCAGCTCTTGGCAAACTCCAGGACAGTGGAGAGTTTCATTCCTTTGGGGTCTGACTGCTCATCTGTCCAGTCTCCATTATAGTTTCCACAAAGTCCACCAAGTGACCCAAAGTATGTGCTGGGCACTGTTATGTATAGCATCATGTTCCAGTCATATTTCACCTCTAAACCAAAGTCTGTTGTTATGAGTGCATTCCAACCACTTTGCACCACTTCTATCTTTCCTTGAACTAGACGTACCGGCAAGTGAGTGATTTCACCATTCACCTGAATAGGGTAGAAAAGCAAACTTGTTGTTCTCTAGAAACAAAAATCGTAACAGCTTGCACATTTGTCTATTTCCTCAACTTACCTCAACTACACCTATTTGGTTGCTGGCAACTATTGTATGATTGTACACATTCAGTGATACTGTCCTCACATAGGCCACCAAATTACTCCCTCTGCGATTATTCTTTGCCAAAATTGTGAAGGGGACACGGCCATTCTCAGTTTTCACAGTAGTGGCCATGGTGTAGGTGCAGGTGCCCTGGAAATCATATAATTTTCCATCAAAAGTTCTGTAATGGGGATCCCCGACAGCCCAACATGTTGCTGTGTCAACACGGACACAGACACCCTTCCTGCACTCCTCTCTCCAACGGCATTTAACAGATTCGCAGGGATCTTTCGGAGGTGGTGGTGGAGAAGGAGCTGAAAGACAAAGCTTAGAATGTAGGTGCTTTACATTCAATGATGATTTCATTTGTTTGAATTGAAATTGTCCTGATACAAATTATGACTTACCATTGCACACTCCTGTTGTGGCATAGCCATGTCTTATTTGCCCACCGTAAACATAGACCGCCTGTGGTGAGTCCGCGGATATGGTTACGGGGTCTTTTTTGTCACCAAGTGATTTAATAGCCCATGAATACTTCTTGTTTCCGGGAAAAGCATTCCAATTCAAGAAACGAAAAATAGATTTACTTTCCGCCACCTCTGAGACAACAACAGCAAAGTTCTGGTAATTGTCTTGTGCATAAACCGTCCACGAATTGGACATCTGTGACACAGGAATTATGTTAGTCAAGAACTCATCATAGGGGATGTTGGTACTGGAATACATAACCATGATCTTTTTATTGCTTCGGATTACTGTTGGCAAATTAATAAAAACATTCAGAAGCTCTCCAGAATGAAGTGACTTGTGCTGGGTTAATAGACCATGATAAACCGTGACATCAGTGTTATCCTCAGTTGCAACAACATGGGCTCTGTCCTGGTTAATAAGTGAGGGGTGCATGGCAGGGACTAGGTACTCATCAGAGAGCGATTCTATTGGCACCAGTTGTTCATAGACATGCTCACAGGTCTCAATGAGGCTGAGGCACTCATGTCCTGCCAGGACGGCTACAGGGAGCTGAGAATCAATCCTAGTTCCTGTTAAGGTCTTCTCACTCCGAAGCAGATAAACTTGATAAGGAGATAATTTAATAGACATATTTAATCTTCGCTTCAAGTATATCTTGTTTTTAAGCTGGAGGTCTGAATATGGTAGAATATTAATTGTGTTGTCTATGTTGCCATTGACGATAGCCACAATCATATTATAGAGACCTCCTTCTGGAGTGAAGGTTACATGGCTCTTTCCAAGTTGGTGACTGGGGAAGATCACACTGCTGTCTCCAGTAAATGGTTTGATGTTAGAGGACACCACTGAGATGTCGGTATTAGAGGTAATCAGCACTGTTTTGGCTGAGATTCCATCTTCATAAATCTCAGCCTTTTCTGGGAGGGTGACATATTTGGTAGAGCCTTTCTCTATAGTTAGTGATTGTTTATAATTGAGCCCCTTGATTTCAACTACAACAGTAGCTAAGGACTCCTGGGCTGTGATGGAGAGTGTTGGTTTGGCTTGATTAGGGATATGATTAGGCATGAAGGCAGTGATGAACTCTTTGCCTATTGGGCAACCGCTGACTGCTGGAGGGGGGAAAAAGGAGTACAGTTAACTACTTAATACTGCTATCTGTCAATAATAGGTCAATTGTAATTATACACAACGTGTGAGTCTGCGGCCAATATATTGTTTCTACCAAAGAAAAACATATCATTATCATTAACTATATTTTACTGCCTACAGCATTGGATCACAAATTCTGAGTCAGAACGTCAAAAGAGAGAAGGAAAAATGTTATCCCCATGTCTGGAATATTGTATTAAATAATATATTCTTTAAGTATATAATCCATAATTCATTCAGATCTATAGTGATATATTCGCAGGCTGAATTTCACAATAATGTCACACTGAGTATATTGAAATATTTTATAACGTAGTACACTGTAGATGCACTCTTGTTGGTAACGTCTGCTCATTAAAAATCTTTTTGAATAATTTTGAATTTATTCATGAGGTGTGTTCCTAACAAAATATAATAGTAGCAGTTATCAATACTCTAATACTGTATGATTTAATGAGTTATTTAGCCCTATGTCTTTGATTTTACAACAATAGAATAAATCTTATATTAAAATAAAGACCATATGTTAAATTCAGCTCAGTTATTAGCAATATAAATAATATTTATCTTTAGTAATCTTCCCTCAAACAGAACATGATGTTTCCATAAAGATCTTATATACTGTACTAAATTAGCCCAATAATAATAATTATTATTATTATTATTTTTTACACAAAAACCATGTACATACTGATGAACATACTAAATTTTAAGCTTACCAGTTGCTTTTAGAATGGCAACACAGAGTAGGAAAACTTTCATCCCCATATCTGGAAAAGAACAAAGTATATTAAATAAGATCATTTTCAAGTATTAATCCATAATTCATTCCGATATATTTTGATAGATCACAGTCTGAGACAACTCTGGGACAAGTAAAGAAGTACTCACCTGCAGCCTAGAATAAGTGACACCTATAATTGGAGGTTTATATAGCATTGTGGATGAGAGCGTTATCAAATATTTACATAAGTTTGTCAGTAACCGGATCTAATAATTTTCCTACCCCTTTGCATAAATCCACAAACATGTTGGTGTATGTGGATGCTGATCATTAAGACATCACAAATGTCACCAATAAATCAATTGCACGCTGCTCAAACCTAGATTTGGGTTTATCCCAAAAGAGCAAAAATACTTGGAAAGGATTGGGTTTGTTTGGCTAGGTACTGAAGTAAAATGGATGCACAAATATTGACCGTTTTTCTTAGACATTCCAGGGTTGTATGATATTTGAAAGAAATTTAATTTGAAATATATATTTTTTAAATAATCAACAAAAGTTTACTAAAAAATATGAAAGATTTCTCTTATATTATTTATGGTCAGTTTACTGTCTTCTTTAAGTTTCCAGTAAATAGAGTATCTACAAACTAGCATTATACTATGTAAATTAAAAATATACAAAAATGTAAATAGTGTTTTAAGCATTCCCCTTCTATTAATTAAGGTTCATATTCACAAAAACAAGAGCTTATTAGTTTTTATTAAGCACACCCTGGTCTCTATGTGGTTCTGAACTTCCACTTGATTACAACTGCTGCTGGAATCATACTGTAAGCAGTGTCCTATGCTCATCTCAGGACAATTTTTCACAATACTGAACATCCTTACACCACACTGTACTGTTTGCCTTTGTTTGTATGCTGTAATGATTTACAGCCTCTGACCTCAAGGCCATACATCGAATTGTGAGGACAGTAAACCCCTGTCTCTCTACCCACCATCGACATCTCATACATCAACCGCTGCATCCACAAAGCCAGTATTGTGAATGAAACCCACTCATGATCTCTTCACACTCCTGCCATCTGGTGGAAGGTACAAGAGCATCCATGCCACCACCAGCAGAGTCCACAACAGTTTCTTCCCTGGCAGTCAGCTCAATCAACACCTTGCTGCCACCCATTGCTAACTTGGACAAACACCCTACCCAGAATGATTCAGTACTACTGCGCCCTTCACTTTACAAAGCTGCATCAGTCATGTTTATATTATGAAACTCGTTTTCGGTGCCAATATTGCTGCTAAACATGTGCTGCTACACTACAAAACAGTTTACAGTCCATAGTCTTTATATTTATTGTCCTGGTTTGTGTATTTATTGTCTTGCACTTGTTTCACACTGTTGAGTATTCGCACTTTATGTAGTCCTGCATGCTGTTCTATGTTGCACCATGGTCTTTAAGAAAGGACATTTTGTTCCAATGTATACAAGCTATGGTATATAGAGGAATGACAATAAAAAAAAACTCACCTGACTTGACTTGACAATCTTATTATCTGTTCTCACCAAGAACAGAATGGGTTCTCTTTTGAGTCTGGTTTCTCTCCAGGTTTCTCCCTCATGTCGCTTCACAGACCTTTTCCTTAGCACTGTCAGCTCTGGCTTGCTCATTAGGGATCTACAGTATCTCACAAAAGTGAGTACACCCCTCATATTTTTGTAAATATTTGATGATATCTTTTCATGTGA
>JAFFST010045079.1:106135-139162 GCA_022414735.1 Noturus placidus | reverse complement strand
TAACATAAAAGGATACTGAAATATTTTAAATTAAAATTTCACACATACAAAATGTTTCATTTTATCACAAGATAAAAAGCATTACAACAAACATTTCTTACAGGTCAATAAATACATTCAAGACTTGTGTCAAAGCTAGTGTCAAATACTCTCACAAGTACATACCTTGGAAAGTGTCTCAAACGCCTGAGTGCTTTAATGTGTATGAGCTTCATGATGGGTGAATTCTATACTACACTGCCCTCAGTCATGCAATGCATTCAAGAAATACACCTTTACTATAGCTGCAATGATCTGGACCTCAAAACCAAGCTACATGTTTAATACTTCATGCAAAATCTGTTTTAAAAGGCTCCTGAAATCTGGGTACATGTAGTGCCTTCGAAGTTTCATTATAGCAAACACACGGTAGATTAAAGGACAGACTAAATCTGTACTCACACACACACATATACGCACACATACATACATACATACATAATTATATATATATATATATATATATATATATATATATATATATATATATATATATATACACACACACACACACATACATACACACACACACACACACACAGACATTGATAATTGAGTATGCTTATAAATACTTTGAAACCATTGACTTCATGAAAGCAGCTAGTTAAGCAAGTCCAAGTCATTTCAGAATAAGAGTGACATTTAAAATGGAACAAATAAATAACATTAGTAGTGTTGACCTAACTAGAGAATATGAGTAATATAAATGCGATATAAATATAAATGCAACCGTTATGGTGGTATGTATTATTGTATCCATACTAATCTACCGTGATGCTGAGTAGCTGTAGTAGTATTGCTCATCGGGCCGGAAACCGTAGGCTGTAGCAGGCCGCATTGGTCCTCCTGGCCCCTGACCAAATCTCTCGGAGACAGCACTGAAGGAACAAAATAAGATAGACAGTTGAGTTTTCCAGTGGCACCATCAACTACAGGTCTCGCTAATGAGTAGGTACAAGAGTTACTATTATTAGCCTCGATTAGAAATGTTGCATATTGCTTATACCAGGGTTACAGGGTTTGGTAGCAGGAGGGAGTGGTAGCTCAGTGGTTAAGCCGTTGGACTACTGGTCAACTCATGAGAATTCACAAGGCAAGGCCTTTCACCCTCAAGTTGTGTAAAATGAGATAAATACACCTGACCAATCAGTTGAGCTTGGCTTTCAATAGACTCAGGTGTGCTTAGGTTCAGCTTAGTTGGACTGAAAACCCACACCGTTCTGTCTAAGATTGGACACTCTTGGCTTATACATATACAAATAGGTTTGATATTTGGAAAATAGCATGCTATATTAATCTGTATTACGGCATGTCAAAGTGCCTCACCAGTAGATGGCACTGCAGGACTGCTAAAAAGAACACTAAGCCAACCGAGTCTATCCATATTTCTTACAGAGGCAGGCAACAAGTCTGTGGCAAACAGGGGAATGCCAAAAGAAACTTCCAAAAAGAAAAATGGGAGAATAAATCAGACTGCAAAACCCTCTACGTTACCCCCAATAACTATGTAGTGTTCTTGGGCTTGACAATGAAACACTGCATGATTACATTACAGCACGTTAATGAATAAAAAGCGCCCCTTAACAAACATTGTAGCCAGATCACAGCATTATACATACAGCTTAATAATTGTGGGAACTGTGACCCAAGTAACTGACCAATAAGACCTGAGCGTCTTGAGTACAGAAAGATCTGTGAGGTGCCTTTGAGTGAACGCCACTTTCAGCTCTGCGTACTCCTGTCCCACCCCCGCCTTTCCTCCCGTCTCAGCCCGAGCACTGGCTCCCCTCACTGTTCTCTTAAAATATGAGCTGTTTGCTTTGCCCCTACCAGCTCCCATAATGCTGTGTTGTTTTTAGCACAAATCACTTCCATGAGAGCGTTTACATGCGTCAGGCGCTTTCTCTTAGCAACCACCTCCCCGTTTGCGCTCGACTAAAAATATTGCTTTTTTTTCTTCCCAGAGAATGGCTATCTGGGGATGAGTTTGATTAAATAACTGAACAGGGTACAGCAGAGAGGTAGGGTTGTGAGAATCACAGCACACAGAGCTTAACATGAGCTCTAAAGGGAAACCCTGTGATGTGATGGTCTCCATTTTGAAAGTGTGTAAAGAAGCCTGGACTGATGGCGGCATCTACAGGGATCTGCAGGCAGACTTTTAGTAATATTGTGTTCGTAATCTTGGAAATCGACATGAATCAGACCACATTTATGTAGGTAAATAAACTTTACTTCAGTGATGACCTTGGATTCAGCCACCTTCTTTCTTCAGGCTCATTTCCAGCCGTCTCGAGTTTCACAAGGATGTCTGGACATAGAACGTTTTCACTATGGAACGGTGTGATTTACGGTGTTCGACTACTTTAAAACTCACCTAGACACATGCGTGCAGTAAACTACTTGGTGAGAAGATTTACTATTACTTTAGGTCCTTGTTTGACTTAAGGTAAATGCATCACCTTCTAGGGAATAGTGCACATGACTTCGGATTAATAGTTTCATCAAATCATTGTTATACCAATGTTTGTCTTTTACAAAATTTTAGCGACATCATGTAACGTCATATTCTTATTTATATTGCTTGTAAACGTGTTATGTTTGTATGGGGTTGGGGGAGGTAAGAATTTCATCTGCTAAGACAGTCATGGGCCTAAGGATAAGTCAAGTAAGGAGACTCAACCCAAAGACATTACTCGAGATAGAAATGATGAATCGAACTGCTAAAGATAGACCCATGAGCATCATGGATCAATCATCAGGTACATAACATAATTCCAAACAAAGTGAAAAATGTGCCTTAAGTGAGATGACTTATGCAAACTATGCCTTTGGGAAGATTCTCTACAGGTCCAGCATGATCCATTTCATCACTCAGCTCCTTCCCCATGGGCAGACAGCAGGAGTGAAATCCGGAGTGGGATGTAGGCAGACAAAAGGCTCCAGTGTTTCCACTCAGGACCAAGAAGTGCGAGGCTGTTAAACACGCACATGGAGACTTCTTAAACACGAGACTTTAACCCTGTTCCTATCTGCTTCGCCGCTTTGATCTTCAGCCTGTTGCTACTCAAGCTGTCTCGATTTTACTGTTCGTCTAAATCAGTGTGCTATCCTCATCTCCGCTCATTCTTTAAAAAATTGTTCTTGATTGGGTGACTGTTAAAGCCTCTCTCCCATGCTGCGCAGGTCTGGCCTTTTTGTTTACAGCCCTCACAAGAATTCAAAGGAATCGGGATAGCCGGCCTGCTGGAAGTCTCATTTAAGACTAGATGACATTAAAACCAGTTCTAAGCCTGCTGTTTTTGGGTTGGTTTTTACTTCTGTGTGAACCTTCTGTGGGTAATCTAGAACTGCTTGACGATTTCTTTAACCTCTGAATTACCCACTAGGGTCTATTTTAGTCCCGTTCATCAGCTGTAACGAGGTAGCCTAACGCAGCACTACTTGTACGAATAATAGCGAGCATATTAAAGCCATTCCCAGTCCGTCTGGCTGTGTGCTCCCTGCAGGCTGGGTTTCATTATTGTGTTAACCTAGATCTCTCGGACCACTCCGGCCAAATGAAAACCAAACTCTCTGGCTGCCTAATTCCCGGTGCTCTCTCAGTGTGTTTTACAGCTATCGCTTACAAAGAGTGGTGAAAAAACATGCTTCTTCCTCTGTACTCACTTGCTCTTTCGATTTGAACGGTCCCTCTCCCCCCTATTTAAATCCAAGCCTCCATCTGTGTGTGCATGTCTCTCTCTCTCTCGCATGTAATACTTGTCTTTAAACTCCTCCTGATTCAGTTAAAAGCTTGTTCTGTACACCATAGCCAACAACAACAGATAAATAGTGAGCACCTCAACACGTCTCAGGAGCGTCAGCTAATAAAAATAACCAGCTCCATTCATTGACTTTACCTCTCATGTCCGTTGGATTGCAGTTTCTTAGAAAACAAAAGATCTTATTTGAGAGCCATCACACTGGGGGGGGGGGTGTAAACCCATAAATCAAATCATCGGTTTGTGCTTTGCAAAGCTGTCATGACAGCAGGAAACAGAGCATGGGGGGCTGATCTGTAGAGTGTTATGAGAGCGAGTTGTGTATTTCCCCCCCCCCTCCACACTACAGCTATTGCTGTTGGAGGGAGTGGTGGTGCAGGCAGGGAAGCAAGGGGTGGGGGCGATGAACTGACACAGCGCTTTTGAGATGTGCTCTGCTAAAAACAACAGAACACACGGTCACTGATAGGAGCTTGCTCCATGAAGTCTTATGAGTAAGCGTACACAAGGCTAGGTATAGGTCATTTAAAAGTTGTGTACATGTACCTGCCAGGGAAACCCTGTGATGCGACATAGTCTCCATTTTGAAAGTCTGTAAAGAAGTCTGGAGTGATGGCGGCATCTGCAGGGATTAATCCATCTACTGGGAAATACATTAGTAATAGTGTTTTCATAATATTCATTATGGAAATCAACATGTATCAGACCACGTTTAAATAGAACTAAAAATAAGTTGCATATAATTGCCATACAGCGATTCGGTTAATACTAATGGATTTGAGGAAGCCGGCGTTTGTGACCTGCACTGTAGAAGAGGTCGGGCCGCTCCAGAATGTCTGCTCCCTGTAAAAAGGGCTCTCCTTCATCGCCGTACAAGAAGGGTTCCACTTCATCCATCTGTCGATTCTCAACCATCTCCAGCCACTGAGAGTTATGCCAGCGGAACTTCTCGCTCTGGATCTTCCTCCCCCATTCTTCATCATACTCCTGCGCAGAGGAAGAGGAAAGAGAAAGAAGCATAATTCTACAAATCCTGGGATGTGGATAATGACAAATGAAAGTTAAATAATGAATGCTACTGGGGACCGGCCAGCGCAGACCCAGCAATGCTACTTATAGTATCCGAATCTGCCTTACACGCACAGTGCCAAGCAGTTAACATGGCAAATGTTTGTGTAGGATCTCTAAACATGGCCAATTTCCACTGAGCTCCATGCACCAAGACCAGCTGATTAATCATCCCAGCCCAAAGCTGAGGCCGGTGGATGTGAATGGCCACCTGAGGCTCAGGGCTTAAAAAGACATTAACACAAAACAAGCCAAACTGACATTTCTTTTTGTCAGAGTACAAATAAATCAAAATGTGAAACAACTGTCTGGCTTATGATGGGGAAGAGGTATTTATGGCTTGGATAATTAATTTTACTGCAACGGAGGTTCTGATAACAGTGGATATTGACCAGGGATCTGAATGTTTTATGACAAATTATAAAAAATATATAAACAATTTAAGCACATCCAGAAAGAGTATGGAAAATGAATTATAAAGTAATAAATTGCTTAAAAGAGACCCAAACGAGAAGTGTTAACAGCAACAACAATAAGCTCAGCAATGAACAACAAGAAAAATGATGCAGATAAGGTCTTGCAAAAACTTAAAACCAAACATTCAATTCGCCAATAAATACCTACAAACAATTAACAAGAGCAGGGGTGAGTGTGTGTGGTATTTAGCAGACCTGTGTTCTGTCCTCTGTACCTATCTGAGTCTAACCAGACACCTCTAGCCTCTTTGATGTGGCTCCTTGCTTTAATAGCTCTGCCTGATCAGTTGTATAGAACACTTCCCCTGGCCTCCAAAAGAAACCTGGGATAATGGAGACCTAATTACATTAATCTGAGGCCTGGGAACGATCACTCTGCGAGTAATGTCCACGGCAAATCCACAACCAAGCCAACGCTGCCATAACCAACAACGTTAAACTAACATCATTATTCCGGGGGATCTAGACAGGTTAAAGCTGGATAGGAAAGGAAATCAAGTAATACTAAGTAAATAAACACCTACGGCTATAATATCCAGTGTGTTGTCACACACGTTGCAGATTTCAGCGTTCTTGTCATGCATCAGGTCGATGAGGTAAGCTGGAGCTTCTACAGAACGGAGTTAAGGTAAAGGACGTGAACACAAAGTGTGACATGAGTGATGCGAGAGCTCAAACTGAAGAATAAAGGATACGGGTCTCCTTTATAATGACGTCTCGAGTGGCCTGGTGAAACACCATCTGGTAGAAGACGTATACGATTTGACAAACAAACTCATCATCTTCCTGTTGGGCTGCAAAAAAGATATAGATGAGAATATGTGTAAAAGGATGAAAGATTTTCCAAGACTAGGCTATACCTTACCATTGAGTAGCTCTATAAGAGCAGGGATGATGCCTGACTTGGCTAACATGGCGGCGCAGGAGTCATCCATAGAGACCGTGCCGATCATTATCACCACCTCCAGCACGAGGTCGTCTTCTGCAGAACCTGAAGGTCACAGATAAATGGCTACAAGGTTAGCAGTAGAAAAAGCTCTGGGGTGTTTTAAACTGTGACCTTGGTGTCCATGTGACTTTGTTATCTGCATTAAGATAAACATGTTTACATTGCTGAATCGTATCGTAACATTAGTATCAAAGTCATCTGGCTACACCGCTATTCCACAAGACTTCGGTGATGCTGTGAGACACATGACTGGCTCACCAGGTTTGAGGTGGTCTTTAAGGAAGGGTACTAGGTTGTATTCTTTAAGCACCAGCTCCCAGTCCAGGTCAGGGATGGTGAGGTTAGCGAGTGTCCCCAAACACTCGATCATGAACTCCTCGTCCTCGTTCTGCCCAATCTGAGCTGCAAAGTCTCCGACATAATCCTGCACAAAAACAGCCATGCACTGTTAAAATAACCACTAATGAACTGGGAATGAACTCAACCTAACTGAGAACATGTATGAGGACAGATGTGGGTTGTGTACTGCGATCATCGCTCACAATAAATAAGTTCTTGGAAGGTCCGTCGTGTTGGGAGATGTTCCGAATCATTTTCATCATCAGTGGATCCTTCAGCTTGAACGCTCTCTTCATCAGCATCTTCAGTCCGTTACCTAGAGTCAGAAGGTACTAGATGCTGTAGTACTGCCATCAGGACCAATAGAATTTTTATGGATATGTATGGAAATGTCTCAACCTTCACAAATGAGCTGTGCATTTCTCTTGTTGGCTGCCAGATTGATGCTGAAGGAGATGAGCTCTGGGTCTGCGCCTTCCTCACCGCAATCAAACAACATCTTCATCACCTGTCAGAGTGCATACCCAATCAGCACTATGCCATAATAAGGATTAAATATGCACTTAATCCAAACCCAAACCTCATGAGTTCAAAATCAAAGCACCCAAGACATAAAATTAAGCTTTGGTAAGACTAAATTAATGGTCTGACTAAATCTCAGCTCAAGCTCAAATTGAGCAGACATCCAGAGAACTGCTCTAATTAGTCCAGGCCTAGACAGGCAGGAGCTTAGGATTTCCCCAAAAACAGTTCCTGATTTTAGAAGTGTATCCCCCATGTCACTCCTTATTAGCTCAGATGTAAAGTACATGCCCGGGACTGAACAGGAGCCCAGGGTGTGCAACTTGAAGTGAGTTTGTGTATGGGTGACGTTAACATTAAGCAGGGCGGCAGGCAGGCCTGGCCAAGGCTAGTCAGCTCCGAGAGGAGGCCATGCTGTGCAATCACCCAGCTCTGGAGGATCACATAGCGGCAGCCCTGGAGCCGTAATCACACAGCGGCTAGACTTACTGGCACCTGCCCTGCTCGCGCTTCCTCACCACCCTAAAGCGCTTTTGTAAATCCTAAAGGCTAAAGCATGCATAATTTGACTACAAATCCCATGCTCCCATATCCGGACCTCTGGATCTCTCCTCTCTCCTTACTGACTGACTAAGTTGAATTCAAACCCAGTTTTAATTCACTAAACCTGTCTGCTCCGACACATTCCAGAACACTCTCAAATGTTGTCCCTTTTCTCATTGATATTGAAAAGGCACATGCTCACATGCACTGAGCTCTTACCTGTGGAATACAGTCTGTGTAGGCGAACATGGACTTGAAGCGGTCATCCATGCTAATATGGTACAGTATGCGCATGGCTAAATGCTTCTGTGCTTCATCTCCTGAAACAAGCACGCACACACACACACACCAAAAATATATTTTCTGATTAGAGAAAAAGCAAAACTACACTAAATAGACAACTCTTATTCTAGATCTCCCCCATACTTTATTGTATGAATAAGTTAAACTGTTAGTTTAAGTTAACATTAAGTATTTATGAATAATTAATCACTTTTTCAGTCTAAAAATGTCTTATTGATGTTAAAGAGTGATTAAAGGTTCCAGAAGTATTTCTTCCAAAAAAGATTAGCATATTTCTTGGGGCCTTCCACTGACGCACACACTCTCGCTCTCTCTCTCTCTCACACACACACACACACACACAAAGGTCAGAATTGAGGTCTCCAGCTTAATCAGAGAAAGTGAGTGTGAGCAAGAGACAGAAAGAGAGAGTAGAGAGGGGGAGAGAAAGGGAAAGTGAAAGAGGGGACCAGTCGGAGCCGGTCGCGGACCCTTCAGGCTAAGTTATCTCACCCTATTGAAGCCAGATGTTCTTTCCAAGACCCCAAAAGAAAAGGACTCCTCCATTTAATTGGCAAAAAGAAGGAAGCATAAATTTTACTGCCATTAATAACTTCAAGCCATGCTGCTCTACTCTGCCAGCAACGGCGATTGGCCTGAACATGTGCTTCTCATTAGCGAAGAGACACGCACATACGCATGCACAGTAGTGCTCGGCTCGGCAGGTAGGGAGAACACAACAGTGGATGCTTTACGAGGGCTGTGGAGATCGGCCCCTGTAAAAAAAAAAATTCAAAACCCTACTGGAGCCCTGGAAAGAGAGAAGGCCGCGGGGGAAAAAAGCATTGTTAGAAACTAATTATGCTGTTCAGGGGCAGTTAGTGGGAGAGCAGGAGAGCTGCACTTCAATTACAAACCACCCAGCCTCCAAGAAAGTACAGAGAGGAGGCCTGCAGGCGTCAGCCTTCGTCCCACTACTTGGCCTTTAGACGAGGATTTCAACATGGCCAGCCTTCCCACAAATAAACAGTGAATAGCTGCAGTAAACAGACTTCAAAGCAGGGCAGATTTACGAGGTGGCCTTACAAAGAGTGATCCTGTGAAGTTGATGGACACAACACAAAGGAGCAAAAGTTGAGCAGCCTTACATAAAGCCATGACCTTACATTACATTAGCAATTCTAAAAAGGTGTGTTTTTCTAAATTCTCAAGGAATAAAGATCACAGGATAGAGAGTGATAACATAGAGATGGGGTGACCAGGGTCTCCATTTAGAGACCGCATCTTACATTAACTACTTTAACACAAAGCAAAAAGACCAGAAGTCCATTCCATCTTCATCTTACCATGCCCTTTTCTTTTGTTCTTTTTCACCAGGCGATTTTATTTCCCAGCACTGTGCTGTAATGACTTCAAATTAAACACGGTTTGCAATACTAGCCTAGCCTTTCTGATTCATGTGTTTATTATACACAAGATCAGCCCCTATAAAAATGTTCAAAACCCCACTGCAGCCCTGTTTAAACTGGTTTGTTTATATTTGCAAAAACTGGATGAAATGAGTTCATTAAACAATAAAGGCAAGAGCGGGTAGGAGTTGCACAACAATTGCAATTTTTGACCATGCAGTACACAGTTATAGAATGGATTTATGTACTTTGAGCTGTATTTAAACAAACAAAAAAAAAAAACAAACGTATAAAGACGAGGTATTTGATGTTTAACCTGATCAACTGCAGTTTTTTGTAGATTAACGCTTATTTTGAAATTGATGCATGCAACACGTTCCAAAAAAGTTGGGACAGGGGCAATTTAGGACCAATAGTGATGTGATGAGTTGAAATAAGAAGGTGATGTGAAACAGGTGAGGTTATCGTCTAATCATAGTCCTTCAAGAGCAAGCATGGGTCGAGGCTCGGCAATCTGCTAACAGCTGCATCAGCGAATAATCCAATACTTTGAGAACAACATTCCCCAAAGATAAATCGGTAGGATTTTTGGCATTTCATCTTCTACAGCACACGATATAATTAAAAGCTTAAAGGAATCTGATCAAATCTCTGTGTGTAAAAGGCAAGGCCAAAAACCGCTTTTGAATGTGCGTGATCTCTGATCCCTCAGACATCACAGTCTTAAACACCATCATGAGTCTGCCATGGATATCTTGACATGGGCTCGGGAATACTTTGGTAAACCTTTGTCAGTCAACACCATTCACCTCTGCATCCACAGATGCAAGTTAAGGCTTTAATATTCAAAGCAGAACTTGTACATAAACACTGTCCAGAAGCTCCGCCCACTTCTCTAGGCTCAGTCTTATCTGAGATGGACAGTAGCACACTGGAATCGTATTTTGTGGTCCGACAATCTACATTTCAAATAGGTTTTGGACAAAACAGCCGTCGTGTTCTCCGGGCCAAAGAGGAAAAGGACCATCCAAGCTGTTATCAGTGTCGGGTCCAAAAGCCAGCATCTGTCATGGTATGAGGGCGTGTCGGTGTCATTGGCATGGGTAACTTAAACATCTGTGAGGGCAGCATTAATGCAGAAAGGTATGTACACATTTTGGAGCAACACATGCTGCCATCCAGAGCAGGTGATCACTAACCTTTATCCCTTTTCCGTGTCCTGAAATTCAAGATCAACTGAATGCTTTTAAAAGGTGCTGCATGGATAAACAGTGCAAAATATGTTTGTGGATTACGGTTAAGTCCGCCTCACCGCTTAGAGATAACACACGGACATCAGTGGTGAGAGGAGGCTGAGCCTCGCTGCGTTTATCTTATCACCAGGGTTGTGACCTTCAGTGTGGGCTGCTGGGATTTGTGGACTTCTCACTCTAGCAGGCCAGCTCCGAATAGATAAGAGATGAGACGAATTCTCATCTCAGATAATTATATTCATCAGTCTGAGTGCCAGATGGAAGTTTAGGACAACACGTGAACATTCCTCGACTTTCACATTCACACACACATTATTTTCTGAAATTTAAACACAAGGGCCTTGGGCTGGATGAATAGACCTTTAGCTGCAGGAAGTTCTTCTGAGTGTGAGTGATTGCATATGCTTACGGATCTCCACAGGTAGCGAACACTGGACATCCCCGTCCTGGAAGAACAACATTTACTTTAAGAGCGAGCTTGTTATTTTAACAACTATATTTTATTAATTATGTGGGACACATGACACCCCCAGGACCCTTAAAAAGACACATCAATAGTGCCAAAGGCAACCACGCCTGTGTGTATGGATCAGGCACCAAATGACACGCTATATTTCTCCTCAGGAAGTGGTTAGATTAAGAGCCGGACACAGACAGAGTCTGTTCGGTCAGCCGGATGACTAAACTCGCTGATGTATGCTAATATAGTACATTTTTATTTTGCTAGCTACTATATTATTCAATTCTATACTAAAATTGTAAAGGGGTTAAGCAGGGTTGAAAAAACAACAAGAGGTCATTAGAGATTTACAATGTCTTATACTGCAGTACTTGCAGCTGTTTCTGAAACAGTTGTTTAAGAGACCCTTCCCTGACCTGCCTCATAAAAATTCTACAGTACTAGAAGGACTAATCAACCACAGTGTCATGGGAAAACAGTTACACGGCATTTAAAGGTTTCATAACCCTTCATCTTTGTGATTAGCACACACATAGAGGCATTAATTACACTCTCATTCATGTGCATGTTATCCTGTTGTCCTGTCATGCACATTGTTTAGTGTATTGTTTATTGTAGAACTATACTGAACCAAATTAGCACCAACGCTTTTGTAGTTTAATACTTTAGCATACCCAGTGTATTCGGACCTGACCTGGCCGATCAAGCCCATATGTAGGCCTTCCCCAAATTGTTGGAAGCTGGAAGTGCAGAATTGTCTAGAATGTCTTTAAGCATAATGATTTCCCTTCACTGGAACCAAGATGCTCAAAATGACAATCCATCCCGATGCCCTACGTCTGGTTGGAGTTCTCATCAATTGGAAATCACATGCTGTTGCTGAGGATGGTCCCACATGGCGCAGCTTAAAGATCACTGAGATTACTGAGGGTGGTACCACTGAAAAACCATGATGGCTTTGGACCACAAATCATATGAAGAGTTATACTATGATGGCTTAGGACTACAATTGCCACAAAGAGTTTTGCACTCAAGTCTCCAGAAGTTCAACAAAACAAACTTCATGTGAAAACTGTAATGAATTTCCTGGTTACATATTAGCACTATTGGACCATGTAGTACAACATTATAGAAGGGAATTATATATAATCGCATTATCCAGTGTCACCCAGATGAGGATGAGCTCCCTTTTGAGTCTGGTTTCTCTCAAGGGTTCTTCCTCATATCGTTTTTCCACAGTCGCCTCATACAAATCATACATTTAAAATCTTTATCCTGAATTTATAGGTTTCTGTAAAGCTGCTTTGTGACAACGTCCATTGTTAAACGCGCTATACAAATCAAATTTCATTGAATTGAATGCCCCTGTTCACAGAGTGAGCTCCATGAAGACATGGTGTATTAATATTGTACTGAAAGAACTCGAGAGTCCTGACCTCAACCCCACTGAACACCTTTGTGATGAACTCGAACACTGACTGCACCCCCAGACCTCCTCTCTTCTTAACATCAGTGCCTGATCTCACAAATTCTCTTATAGCTGAATGAACACAAATCCCAACAGCCATGCCTCAAAATCTAGTGGAAAGCCTTCCCAGAAGAATGGGGCTTATTATAACAGCAAACAGGGAATATTATTGATTAATAACCAATAATATCAGCAGAAAGAAGTCCAATACGTCATAAAATGACAAATTGGCTTTACGGTATTGTAATGAAGTTCTCAAAACTCAAAATTTAAAATAAACAAAAATAAATCAATAAAACACATTAACAAATAAAACAAGCACACTGTGCTTATACAATTATGGCTGCATATACTGTATCATGGCAGGTTAATTAACATAAAAATATTTTTGTAAGCCATGTTACAGTGTAATTAGTATTACACAGAAGATTTATGTCATGCTAGTGATTCATGTATTCATGTGTGTACGTAAATGTATAACATCATTCATAGTCTGAGTGATGTACAGACACCCTGCTGTCCATGATTTAACAATATTAATATATAAACAGTTTAGATAGCTAAGTCAGGCACAGATGCAAAAACTCTATCTGATCTACTGCATCGAGAAGCCAATGCGTGTAGGCACAGACACTAATGTAGACTAAGATAATTGGTGGAGTTATTGACAAAATTAATTGAGTGAGTGAATATTAAAGATAGTATGGGATGATGTATGACTGCAGCTTCATGCATGGCTGTAAATATACATACAAGACATGCAGTGTCAATATATGGAACAGAACATAGGCTAGGAATGGTAAATGGTAAGAACTTGTATCGCACTTTTTTAACCTTAGCGGTTTCAAAGCGTTTTACACTGTTTCTCATTCACCCATTCACACAACAATGGAAGCAGATCTGTCATGCCAGGCACAAACTTGCCATCGAGAGCAACTTGGGGTTCAGTGTCTTACCCAAGGACACTTCGATATGTGGAGTCTTGTGGGCCGGGAATCAAACCGCCAACCCTACGATTAGTGGACAACCCGCTCTACCACCTGAGCCATCTGTTTGTTTCATCTAACAATATGATGTAATGGATGTAACTGAAGAAAAGTCCACAAATGCCTGGCTTAAAAGTCTTGATTGTCAGGCTTACACAACTTCGTGTGATGGTCAGGCAGAGACACGCATTAACAAACAGTTATTACCACACCCTAGCGTGAAATAGCAAATGCAGTTATCTTATATAACATTCAGATGCATTAACAGTGATCTATCAGCATGATTAAGGCCATTGCCATTTACTCCGTGGAAACTTAATATAAACTGTTCATATCATGCCTACAGGTGCATGCCATACCTAGCAGCGCGGTGAGCTTGGGCAGCAGGCCCACCTGCACCATCCTGCTGCGGAGGCCTGTGTCGAAGGAGAGGTTGAGGAGGAGACGCAGAGTGACATTCAGCAGATCCTCATGATCACAAGGGACCAGCTTAGCCAACTTCTCCACAGTGTCCGTTTCAGCCTGGAATACACACAGCGCCAGCATAACACACAGATTAACAGCAAGTGGGTGGCGAGAGAGAGAAACAGAGTGAGAGAGAGATATGATGGGATAACATTAAGAGAGACAATAGAAGATAATAGAGATGAAATTTTGGATAAAAGCTACTCAGTGCTCTCTACAGCAATCATCTAGTCTGTCCCATCAGTAACAGACTGCCTATTTCACACCTCAGAGTGTGTGCCAAGGTCTGGTCATGTAGCCTTGGCCCGGCTTGTTAACGCGTCTGTGGGCTGCTGCAGCCGTAGCCACAGCCACACTGACTTGAAGAAATCTGAGACCCATTACAACCTCTCTAACCTGCTTCCAAACCAGCTTTCAATGCTAATGACTGTTACTGCTATGATTTATCGCTGCCAAAGTGCACACGGAAACCATTAAAAAAAAGGGGGGGGGGTGTCAAGTTGCTAACTGTTATGTGTAAAGTCCATCACTGGGACGCGGTGTGCATATTTAGACTAAAGAAGAAGACTCCATTTTAACTTTAGCAAAACATAAAATTGTATTTTGGGTCTATGATTAGTCTGTGATTAGAAATGGGGTGAATTGTAGAGAGCAGCTTTTAGTCCAGACGTTTGATATTCTTATTGAATAGAAAATACATTTTTAGTGCCGATTTACTAAAACTGGTCTATTTAACAACAATTCAGACTGTAGTTGAAAACCCGCTAACTTACATAAGGCACAAAAAGTGATACAACTCATATGGAATGGCCATATAACTTAAAACCAGGATACAGAAGAGTGTGTGTCCCCCTCACCATATCATTCTTGTTCTCCAGAAAGATGCTGAGCTTCTTGAGAAAGGACACGACGAGAACCAGGAGCTCCTCACTTTCCCGGTCCAGGGTTTTCACCAGCAAGTGCACTATATTTTTGTTCCTCATCTTCAGCTCTATGCGTGTGTCCTCAGACAGGTTCAGCAGTAGATACAGAGCCACTACCAGGGAAATGATACAAATATTACCTTGCCAACCTCCATCTCAGTGTACATTCATGCGGGTTCGAAATATTACCTCTCAGTAGCTGTTCCTGCTTGGTCAGCAAGCCATGGTACTTCCTCAGTGCTTTTTCATACTCCTTCTTCAGATTTTGGTTCTCTGGGTCTTCCTCCTGTTCAATCATGTCAAGGACTTCTAACATGACTCTGCTTACACTCTCTTAAACTCATTCACATTTCATTTGGTTTATTGAAACTTTCGGAAACGCTTGGAGGGAGAGGCCTGACACGTTGCAAAGTGGAAAACAAATCAAAATATACTGCGGTGCTTGAAAGTTTGTGAACCCTTTAGGGATATATATATATGTGTAAATATGACCTAAAACATCATCAGACTTACACACAAATCGTAAAATTAAACAAAAATATTATTGAGATATTATACTTGGAAATTTACTTGTTGAGGAAATTGATCCAATATTACACAACCATCAGCGGCCAAAAGTATGTGAACCTCTAGAATTAGCAGTTCATTTGAAGGTGAAATTAAGAGTCGGATGTTTTCAATCAATGGGATGAAAATCAGGTGTGAGTGAGAGCTCGGTATTATTTAAAGAACAGGGATTAATCAAAGTATGATCTTGTTTGTAGAAATGCATCATGGCATGAACAAAGGAGATTTCTAGGGACCACAGAAAAAAAAAAGTTGTTGATGCTCATCAAGATGGAAAAGGTTAAACAATCCACAGTCAGACATATTGTGTACAAATGATGATCAGGTATGAGACAATATTTCTGTCTCATTTGTTTAAGCTGGGTCCTCTTTGTCTACTTTTAGGACTTGTGTGAAAACCTGATGATGCTTTAGGTCAGGTTATGATTTTGGCAGAAATATAGAACATTCGAAAGGGTTCACAAACATTCAAGCATTACTGTAATGCAGAAATAAGACTGATAAAACAAAATCAAAACATTAAGTAACAAGTAATCATAATCCAGAGACTTTGTTTAAACTGTTTATATGTTCTTGGTAAACAGGTGAAACCTTTCCTGAATTAGAATGTAACTGTAGGCGAATCGAGGGCAACTTAATTGTGCGTTGTTCAGGTACAGTATTAAATATACACTGACCTGCTGATAGTGATATATACAGTGCTTCTAAATAGACAGGGACTAATAGGGGTCTGTACAACTTAGAGAAGTGGTTTATTACGATTTGTTCATTTGTTTCTTTCTCTCAACAACTTTATGTAGTATTTATTTTCGCTGCATATGAACAAATTTCTACTTTACGTTTTTTTTTTATTCAACTCCAAATGCTTAAACAGTTCATATATTCCATGACAGCATCCCAAAGATCTGTTATTTTACAGACAGTTGTCTCATTCAGAACTGTTCAAAATGAAGCAATAAAGCGCCTCTGACCATTAACCTGACTTAACCGCTTGACCCCTGTATGACTCCAGACTCCCTTTCACCTCTGACCAACCACGCAGAAAGGATATCAGCTCGCTTCTTCTTCTGTAGTTCCTCCTGCCACAGGTCGTACCTCTTCAGCTCATGCTCCATGATGCCCATGCACAGAATGCCAATCTTATAGTGAGTGATCAGTGCATGGAACTGGATGAAACTGGGGAAGGAACATTCATGTGTTTTTAGACTCAGAGATCTGGACTACATTCAGGCATGCCAAAATAAAGCTGCAACTAGCGCCCAACACGATCCCCAGTATATGATGAATATGAACCAAATTCATTTCGCAGCCCAGCAGAGAAACAATGAACTACACTGGTGCCAAGAACAACTATGGGCTTTCACAGTCATCTACTCAAGCCGTTACTCTAATTGGGCCTGACAGTGGGCATTATTATTATGATGAAGCAATTTACCACGATTATTTAAAAAAAAAAAAAGAAAAGAAAGAAAACAAGCCTCTGTAATAACATCGTGAAAGTGGCTCCAACATTCAGACTAGAAAGTGTTCGTGGAAATATTGATATCCTGCTTAATACCTGGAGAAACAA
This sequence comes from Noturus placidus, assembly GCA_022414735.1. Lineage (NCBI taxonomy): Eukaryota > Metazoa > Chordata > Actinopteri > Siluriformes > Ictaluridae > Noturus > Noturus placidus. The sequence goes on along the minus strand of JAFFST010045079.1, from coordinate 122,079 downwards.
AAGAAGATATAGATGATGGTGGTTGCCAAGTCTATGCTCTGCTTCCAGTCCTCCCTCAGTACTCGTGCCAGGGCTCCCAAAGCAATCTCTGTGGAGCAGCACGCACACACGCACACAACTCTCATACCTGACTTGCTATTTTCACTAATTAAACCACTGTATACACTTCCAAAATAAAGGCTAAAATTTTACACCAGTAGTGAGCAGCAGTGTAGCAGCATCTAGTCTAATTATATATAATTTTCAGAATTGAGTTCATGTGTTAATGTGAGTAATGTGTTTTCTGTTTATGAGACCAGTTAATGTGAAACAACTTACTGAAATGGAGAGAAATTTTTTGTGTGTATTTCTTTCAGAATTGTGGAATTTATTATCATTCATTCATAAGAAGGCATAAAAGGCAGAACTATCGGTATCGGCCGATATCACTCTGAATAATCGGTTTTGGCTGAGAGATTTAGTATCGGTGGATCTCTGATGGTGGTTAGCAGACTTGAAAATGCTTTAACTATACTTGTGACAATATATAAGAGACGTATAAGAGAATCATGTAGCATGTAGTTTACAGAAGTACTGCATACATACACACACACATATATATATATATATAGATTAAAAAACCATGTGAAAAAATTTACCATGTGAGGGTTTTCCCAGACCGACACACAAATATGTGATGGCTAAAAGAGCATGAGCGACATTAACAGAAAGCAGTAACAGAAGGTTAAGGAAATATTTGTAACACCACCACTACAGTGGCCGAGTTGAAGTGAAGAACCAGGGTTAGAACGTGGAACGTGAGGAAGGCTTTACCGTGAGCGGAAATATACCAGAGGGAGGGTGAACTAAAGACAAGGGAAATGATGGAAGAAAGGTTAAAGCAACAGTTAGGGAGGCAGAGTGTGAGTTACAGAGAAGAGAAGAAGGGTCAGAGGACCCAGGAGCTAAGGGACGAGAGAGGAGGAGAGGTCACGTCTCGTGCGGCATGAGAAATGAGACTTCCTCTGCAAGCGGACATGCGCGTTGTGCTGCAGCATGTGGCCCCTGGACCCTCTCGTTTCCGCATGACCCCGTTGTGACTCTGCAAGAGCCCCATCACCATTTCCAAACACGGTTATGGTAATGACTTCTGACAGGTTTATGAAGGAACTAATGCGTTGTGACAGAAGAGATGGACACTGGACGTGTGGTTTTGAGCGCCGTCGACTGACTGAGAACACAGCTGGGAAATATTCGCTGAAAAGAGACAGTCTATATACGCACACAAACGTGGGGATGTCACATAAATGCCACAAAGCTTCCTGATTTGCGAATTATGGTTTCAGCACAGCGCACCACAAAATGGTCTTGAAAACAGTTACAAATTTTAAACCAGGGATAATTACATCAGAAAAAGCAAGTGCTGCGTTTCCCCTAACAAACATTTATATCAGTAAATGGAAATGGTTGGTTGGATCATATTAATGCTACGCATACTCACTCACTAGCAACACTCATCATTTAATTCTCAGTCTTAGCTTGTATAAAGAGACACAAAGCAGAACTGACTGGTCTATTGGGGTTCAACTTAAAAAAAAAAAAAAAACAAACTAAAAAATTTTAAAACCAAAACAATGAACCCTCTCAGTACAGCTTTATTTTCTAAACATAATCCAAGTATTCAAATACTTGGATCTTTAATAATCCAAATTTCTTGGAGCTTTATTCCTGAAATTTCCACACACACATTTTGAATGAGCACTATTTAATTCCCTACTTGTTTAAGGTTTGGGGGCGGCTGTGGCTCAGTCGGTAGAGCGGGTTGTCCACTAATCCACTAATCGTAGGGTTGGTGGTTCGAATCCCGGCCCGGGTGATCCCATGCCGAAGTGTCCTTGGGCAAGACACTGAACCCTAAGTTGCCCCCGATGGCAAGCTAGCACCTTGCATGGCAGCTCTGCTACCATTGGTGTGTGAATGTGCTCTCATTAGTAAGTCGCTTGTAAATGTAAAAATGATATTTCTGTAAAAAGCGCTATACAAATTGATAAATTAAATTATTAAAAATTATTATTGAATGCAAATTCAATTCAAGTGAACAGGATAATTGGTATAGGAAAGATTGCTTGTGATTTCCACCTATGCAATGCTACACGAACCCCACTTGGAGTATCAAATATTATAGCATAAAGCTTTCTTTCATATCAGCATGAAAGTACTCTATGCAATGATTTTCTGCTAAAAAAGTACAATGTGTCAAAATTAGCCATTACATAGAGTATCTAGCTATTCACTAAAAACACAAATGCTTATTTCCTCCACCTCCAAGCCGAACACATGGTGTACTTAATGGTTACATTTATACATTTACATTTATTCATTTAGCAGACGCTTTTATCCAAAGCGACTTACACTCACACACCAATGGTAGCAGAGCTGCATGCAAGGTGCTAGCTTGCCATCGGGGGCAACTTAGGGTTCAGTGTCTTGCCCAAGGACACTTCGGCATGGGATCACCCGGGCCGGGATTCGAACCGCCAACCCTACAATTAGTGGATTAGTGGACAACCCGCTCTGTCCGACTGAGCCACAGCCACCCTTAATGGGTTAATCCTGAGAATGTAACTCTGATGGTTGAACATTTGTATACATACGCTAATAAAATGACAATGCTGCTACATGGCTGTAAATTTCCAGAAGTTAACATCGCTATAGATATTCGGCAAAACCGGACATTATACAGCGGTGCTTGAAAGTTTGAGAACCCTTCAGAATTTTCTACATTTCTAAAACATCAGATTTTCAAGTCCTAAAAGCAGACAAAGGGATTCCTATTAAACAAATGAGAGAAAAATATTATACTTGCTCATTATTGAAGAAAACGATCCAACATTACATATCTGTTGGTAGCAAAAGTATATAAACCTCTAGGATTAGCAGTTCATTTGAAGGTGAAATTAGAGTCGGTGTTTTCAATCAATGGGATGAAAATCAGGTGTGAGTGAGCGCTCTGTTTTATTTAAAGAACAGGGACCAATCAAAGTCTGATCTTGTTTGTGGAAGAGTATCATGGCATGAACAAAAGAGACTTCTAGGGACCGCAGAAAAAAGAATTGTTGATGCTCATCAAGATGGAAAAGGTTAAACAATCCACAGTCAGACAGATTGTGTACAGATGGAGGAAATTCAAGACCATTGTTACCCTCCCCAGGAGTGGTCGACCAATACAGATCACTCCAAGATCAAGACGTGTAATAGTCCGCGAGGTCACAAAGGAACCCAGGGTAACTTCTAAACAACTAAAGGCCTCTCTCACATTGGCTAATGTTAATGTTCATGAGTCCACCATCAGGAGAACACTGAACAACAATGGTGTACATGGAAGGGCTGGAAAGAGAAAGCAACTGCTCACCAAAATGAACACTGCTGCCCATCTGCAGTTTGCTAAAGATCACGTGGACAAGCCAGAACACTATTAGAAAAAAATGTTTTGTAGATAAATGAGACCAAAATAGAACTTTTTGGTTCAAATGAGAAGCGTTATGTTTGGAGAAAAGAGAACACTGCATTCCAGCATAAGAACCTTCCAATATCCCATCTGTGAAACATGGTGGTGGTAGTATCATGGTTTGGGTCTGTTTTGCTGCATCTAGGCCAGGACAACTTGCCATCATTGATGGAACAATGAATTCTGAAGTATACCAGTGATTTCTAAAAGAAAATGTCAGGACATCTGTCCGTGAACTGAATCTCAAGAGAAAGTGGGTACATTCATGCAAATTCATGCAAGACACTGGCCCTAAGCACAAGTCGTTCTAACAAAGAATAGTTAAATAATTTCATCTTTTAAAAGGCCAAGATAAAGTCCTGACCTTAATCCAAATGAAATGTTGTGGAAGAACCTGAAGTAAGCAGTTCATGTGAGGAAACCCACCAACATACCAGAGTTGAATCTGTTCTTTACAGAGGAACGGGTTAAAATTCCTCCAAGCCGACGTGCAGGATTGATCAACCGTTACAGAAATGTAATGGGAATGTTTAGTTGCAGTTATTGCTGCACAAGGGAGTCACACCAGACATTGAAACAAAGGTTTACATACTTTTGCCACTCACAGATATGTAATATTGGATCATTTCCCTCACTAAATAAATGACCAGGTATAATATTTTTGTCTCATTTGTTTAATTGAAACTTTGATGATGGTTTAGTTCGTATTTTTCCAGAAATATTGAAAATTCTAAAGGGTTCACAAACTTTCACACAGCACTGTACATCAATTGGATCACTTAATTTCTGCAAGTGATTCAGATTTTTTCCCCAAATGGTTACTGAAAAACTGCTTTCAGTAACATATCCAAAAAAAAGCCATACATTGTGTGTGCAGTTATGTGAAGACTACCATCCTTAAACTCTGAGGACCCATTGGCTCGCTGTCTCTCACCATTTAATTACTCACCATTCCAACTGGTTTCACTGTACCAGTTCATCCTGCAAGACATTTTTGCTTCCCTGCAATCTGATGCTGCTGCTTACCGTTCTGAAGCAGCTCCTCCAGGTTGTCAGGATTACGAGCCAGCTGCAGAATAAGAGTGGCTCCTCTGATTTTCTCTGGAAAGTCCTCGTACAGCAGCTCCACGTAGTCATCGATGCTGTTAATGTTGGCCTCCTCGTCCAGCTGCAATATCCCGACAGAACGTGCGTCACACTGCTTAATTCGTCATCATACCACATAACTCACCTCGCATTTACACTAGCAAGCAGCAAGGCAGTAAATATCATTACTAAGTGAGCAGAGAAAAAAATACTCATGGTGTTCCTGACAAGTCAATGATGGCAACTCACTGCCACACAACTTCCCACAGAGTGATGAGCTAGGTAGAGAGCTAGCTAACATTTAAAGTCCACAGAATGGAAATTAGATCCGAAAACAAAACACACACTAGAAGTATCCCGGTCTGTATGGTAGTTATATAGGCTATATATGAGAAACAGTTTGCGTTTTTAAAGCTGAGGGGTTTTGTTCATTCATCTAATACTCAGTAATCATCATATTGATGAGCACAATAAAGCTTTTATTCTCACTAAAACATTGGTTTCATTACTATTAAGATGTTTTTTTTAAATTTCACTAATGTCTTTTCTGAAGTGCACCAGCAAAACAGCCCCCAAAAATTTATGCTGCCAGCCCCATGCTTCAAAATGTGTCTTTGTTGTTGTTTTGGGGTTCGGTTAAAACATTCGAATAAATGTTTGTTCATCCATGGGAGTTAATCTGTGCCTCTTTAATGAACAATGCAGTGTCTGTGTTGTCCCAAGATATTTATATTGGCTTTAAAAAAAAAAAACAAAAACAAAAAAAAACAGATGCTCATGGTACCTTCAGTTCTTTGGAAATGAACTCATTTGGAAATGAGGAACTGCTCATGTATAGGTTCAATTCTTCCTTGTTCCCCCCTGAGGTTTGGGCTGAGTTGCTTGCATTTTCCAGAGGTACCAAATGCAAACCACAGGTGCTCTCCTGATTCACTCCCAATTCTAACGATTGGCCAATTAGAAACTTCTAAAATCATTCTATCAATTACTGGAATATTCCTGGCTGTTTAAAGAGAGAGTCAACTTGCTGTATGGAAACTTTTGACCCACAGGAATTGTGGGAACTGATATTGTGAATTAAAACTGTAGATAAATCTGTAAATAGAGCGATTGTTTTAAAATGACCTCTGATGTGAACGAAGTAGGCGCCCTAATCGACATGCCAAAACAATTGTGTGGAGTCCCAAAATACAGAGATTGGATATTTTTCTGAAATTATGTAGCAAGGAATTTAAAATGGTATAACTGCTATACCTCCATGCCTTCAAACGGAGCAGGATCTCTTGGCTTTATCTGCTTCTTCTCTTTTTTCTCTGTAGATTAGAAACAATGCACATCAACAAAAAATGCTCAGTTCTACCTACCACTAGACTTAATTTATCATATCCAAATTAAACGACTACCCTCACTTTAGCTAGTCCTCTGGTGGAAGAGGAATATAGCTACGTGTTCCTTCATACCTGTAGCTGAATTGCGGTTCTGCAGGTAGAACAGCAGTCGCTCCACTTCTGGGAGCTTAGATGGTGAAATGAGCTTGCATTCCTCCACCACTTTCCGTGCTAATGACCCAATATCCGTGCTAGCATTAAGGCTTTTCAGACGAACACTGAGAGAAGGAATGTTTGTGTTCATTTAATATGACAGTGTAAAAACAAAAACAACAACAATTAAACAGATTTAATTGGATTCTTTTAAAAACCATTTGTAAGTACTTGCATGAGAACAAATAATAATAATAATAATAATAATAATATAAATTTTTTGAGTCAACTCTCACTGGTTAGAAAAAGGTGTTCCTTTCAAAATTTATCCCAGACACACTTTGCGACATATGCCATGCACCCCTTTCTTGGTGCGATTTTCCCTTAACTCACAAAGTATACATGCAATAAAGATGGGATTTGGTTTGTTTATATGCTCGAATATGTAGAATCAGAATCACTTTTCAGGGGTACTCTTGTTTGACCGCCAATAACTTGATTTCTGTTAATGTGGATGACGATACAAATTTTATGAAACGTTCATCTTGGGTTCATCTTACAAATAAGTGAAAACTGTGTGTGTTTGCCATCTATAACTGAAATCATTAAAGATATGCCAAGTTTGATAACATATTCAGATTCTACAAGGAAAATTATATAAATAAACCAAAGTTCATCTTTATATCATCACGATTTTCTGGGTTATTAAGGGAAAATAAGGAGGGGGGGGGGGTATTGGGGTGACATATGTTGCAAAGTGTGTCTGGGCCAAATTTGAAAATGGCTGCAATTTCATTACAAATTGAAAGATGGCTCAAATAATAATTTGATGTTCTCATGTATGATGGCACAAAACCCCCCGAAAAATTCTTGATGGTCTGGTGGTTTGACAGGGAATCACGCTACTGAATTTACATACCACAAACTGGACTCAGATAGAAACATGTCTTACGTTTTCTGACACGCCTTGCGTTCTCCAAGCATCGGGTCTCCCATTTCTCCCATAATAGTCGCTTCCACTTCATACTGGACAATAAGGGCTTTCTCTGTAGGATGGACATCCAGACTGCCTCCCTTGACTTTCCTGAGAACCATAAACATGCTGTATATATACACTGGTGCTGTATGGATCAGGTACACCTACCATAAAGGTATCAAATGACTGTCTGTATGCGGTCTGCTGATGCGCAGCATGAGAAAGTTTGTGCATTAATGGAAAGGGACCTCAGTAAGTCTACTGCTAAGCAGATATCGTTTGAGTTCTGTGGAACAGCAACGTGACTCGCTCTGTGAATAATCCAACATGGATACCCTAAAGATGTGGAAGATATGCCCAAGTTTATGGATAGTTACCTGAATAGAGTAGATGTGTAGCTAACAACTTTGACACTCACACTAAACAACCCTACACACTTACAGTATACTGTTGTAGAAGAGTCATGATTTTGAGTCACACTATCCGGTGTCACCCAGAAGAGGAATGGATTCCCATTTAGAGTCTGGTTCCTTGCAAGGTTTCTTCTTCATGTCATCTGTAATTGGACAATTGGCTGCTCAGGTGTTCCATGGCCAGGTGTGTGTTATTCCCTAAATATTTCACTTACAATAAGCAGATAAAAGGTCTACAGATTATTTGCATTTAGAATCTGTTCCTGTTAACTCTCAACAGGAAGTCCAAGGAGCCATCCAAAGGCTGAACAATCAAAACAAACCCTTTAGAGAGATAGCAAAAAACATTAGGTGTGGCCAAATCAACCAATTAAAACATTCTTTTAAAAAAAAAAAGAAAGAACACACTGGTGTGCTCAGGAACACCAAAGGCCTGGAAGACCCTGGAAAACAACTGTGGTGACAGATGCCTACAGACTTCCCTGGTGAAGAACAAGCCCTTCAGACTAGTTAGCCAGATCAACAACCTTTACATTTATTCACTTAGCAGACGTATTTATCCAAAGCGACTTACAAATGAGAAAAATACAAGCAAAGCGACATATCAAGCAGAGAACAATACAAGTAGTGCTAACATACAAGATCTATTAATTGAGAACACCCTCCAGGAGGTAGACATATCAAAGTCAAAGTCAACAATCAAGAGAAGCCTTCACCAGAGTAAATACGGAGGGTTTACCACATGATGTAAATCATTTGTAAGCCTCAAAATCAGGAAGACCAGATTAGAGCTTACCACAGATCTGGAAGAACATTCTTTGGACACATGAGACAAAGATTGATGGGAAGTGAAGGAACTGCTCATGATCGATCTTAAGTATACCTCATAATCTGAAGTGCATGTATGGCTGCCTGTTACTCATGAATTTACTGCTGATAAAAGCAGCAGGATGACTTCTGAAGTGTACAGGGCTATATTATCTGCTCAAATTCAGCCAAACGCTTCAAAACTCATTAGGCTTCACACCGCAGATGAACACCGACCCGAAGCATATTTTGAAAGCAATCCAAGACTTTTTTTAAAACATTACAAAAGAAGTGGAACGTCCTGCAATGGCAAAGTCTATCACTCGCTGAACGTAAAACTGAAGTTTTGAAGAACAAGCAGGAAGTGAAGACAGCTGCAGTAGAGGCCTGGCAGAGCATCACCAGGGAAGAAACCCAGCGTCTGGTGATGTCTGTGTGGTTCAGACTTCAGGACTTGCAGCCAAGTATTACAAATGACAATTTAATTTATGATTGTTAGCTTGTCCAATTACTTCCGATCCCTTAAAAAGATAGGGGATCACGTAAAAAGTGCTGTAATTCCTACACTGTTCACCTGATTTCTATGTAAACTCCCTCGAATGAAAGCTGAAAGTCTGCACTTTGGGCTCTTATTCATTATTCACCTCCTGTATACTGTGGCACCCCTTCTGATAAATAACCCCCAATAGAAACAGTCATATAAACTGTAACGGTTGTAATGTAATGTAATGTAATGTAATGGGCGGCTGTGGCTCAGTCGGTAGAGCGGGTTGTCCACTAATCCACTAATCGTAGGGTTGGCGGTTCGAATCCCGGCCCGGGTGATCCCATGCCGAAGTGTCCTTGGGCAAGACACTGAACCCTAAGTTGCCCCCGATGGCAAGCTAGCACCTTGCATGGCAGCTCTGCTCCCATTGGTGTGTGAGTGTGTCTCATTAGTAAGTCGCTTGTAAATGTAAAATGATATCTCTGTAAAGCTGCTTTGAGACAATGTACCATTGTAAAAAGCGCTATACAAATTGATAAATTAATTCAATTAATTAATTAATGTTTATAATAGGAAATTGTATTGGTTTTTAATGGAATCTGTCACAGTCCCTGTGACTCGCTACTGGTAATTTGTTGCCTTCCATCAGTGGCATGTTAAGTTATGTCTACGCGGTTGAGGATGGATGGATGGATGGATGGATGCATAGTGGACACCATTAAGGACCAATGATGGTAATGGTTCTGATGGTTAGCTGATGGTTTGTAGTGGAAACCATTAAAATTTCTATGATGGTTTCTATTGTTTTGTTTTTCAGCAGGGACGAGGCTCAAATAAGTAGAACTATATCAATGTACAGATATTTATGGACCTGACTGTACCTTACATTAATTACATAAAGATGTACATGCTTGTTCATGTAGTTATTTTAAACAAACAAACACACACACGTGGCTGTTAAGCGCTATGATCAATACCATAGAACAATAGTTTAATTAGTTATTTAGGATATAATTAGGCTTTCGGATGACAACGTAACACCATATCAGTGCTATTAACCTGAAGCAAAACAACATCCCTTAGCTTGCAATGCTAACTGAGCTAACCGAAATACACAGACAGCGCGCGAACACACTCACCTTTTTAAATATCTTACGTTGTCTGCTTGCATTGTGTCTTTGTGTTGTAAATATGACGATATAACAACGGGTTGAATTACTTTAGGCGAATTTACAATACTGACGTTTGTTTACGAATGCGTTGCTAGGGTCTTGCTAGTCTCATTACCCATCATGCATCACGAACTGGAGTGTCACACAACAGTTTCATCGCCACCTGCAGGTGTGGAGACCGCGCCATGTTCACGCTCATGTTCAGAGCTACACTCAGACCTGGGTGTGCAGTTTATTCAACAGTTTATTAATCATATAAAATAACTGATGCATAACTTTGTTGGACCTCCAAACCCTTCTGGAAAATACAGCTTGGTCTAACCACCCTGCTAAAGAAAACCCAAAACAATAGAAACTTGGGAATTCATGAATTTGTTATGGTTATAATGGGAATTGTATTGATTTTAATGGAAACTGTAATAGTCCCTGTGGGTCTCTACTGGTAATTGGTTGCCTTCTGTTGGTGGCATGTTATGTCTAGTGGATACCATTAAGGACCAATAATAGTAATGTTTTTAATGGTTAGCTCATGGTGTGTAATTGTATTTATAGTGGAAACCATTCGAATTTCTGTGATGGTATGCATGCATTTATTTTTTAAAATATTAAAAAATATATATTTTATAAAAAAAAAATAATGCTAAAGAAAACCCAAAAACAATAGAAACTCGGGAATTCATGAATTTGTTATGGTTATAATGGGAATTGTATTGATTTTAATGGAAAGTGTAATAGTCCCTGTGGGTCTCTACTGGTAATTGGTTGCCTTCTGTTGGTGGCATGTTATGTCTAGTGGATACCATTAAGGACCAATAATAGTAATGTTTTTAATGGTTAGCTGATGGTGTGTAATTATATTTATAGTGGAAACCATTAGAATTTCTGTGACGGTATGCATGTATTTATTTTTTATTATAAAAAATATGTATTTATGTATATATTATATATTTTTCAGTAGGGCAGTTACCAGTCCGAGCTGGTCAAACTGGTAGACCATCTTTCCCAGTTGGTAAAATTTCCAGCTTCCTAATTACTTAAGTAAATGTTTGAGATTTTATAATTCACTTGTTCTTTATTTAAAAAAAAAATGTCTATGATGTTGCATAAGAAGCAATAATTCAGAAATTGTTTCTTTTCTACAGGCACTTGGTTTACCGACCATCTTGACCAGCTCAGCAGTTGGTAGGTTCATGAACGAGCTGTTCCCAGACCAGAGCTGCTCTTAAAAAAACAAGAACATCAACAACAAAAAAGTGTCAGTCTATTGATGTGACTGTGAACACTTAAAATTTTTTACCGGTATATACACTATATGGCCAAAAGTATGTGGACACCTGACCATCACACCCATATGTTGTCTCTTTGTATGCTCTAGCGTTACAATTTTACTGGAACTAAGAGGCCCAAACCTGTTCCAGCATGACAATTCCCCTGTGCACATAGTGAGCTCCATGAAGTCATGGTTGAATAGAGCCCATAAAAGATCATTTATTCATTCACATTAATACATGAACTAAGTTCCAGTCATGGTTCAAGGTTTCCCAGCTGATATTACATCTTCTTTAAGCCTAAAATTATTGGTGAGCTTAATTCTGGTTTCTCTATAACAGACCCAACAAATGCGATGCCTGTAATTTGTCACAGTTACTACATACTACATAGGCATCTCATTTCCCAGGGCTATTCCTGTTCCAGATCTGTCTTTGGTTGCACCAAGTTATTCAATTGTTATTTAAGCAGAAATCTTAATTACCAAATGGTGGTATGCATGTGAAGGAGAAAAGCAGCAGGACAAAATGATAAATAATTACGCTATGGTGTCTATGTAGGCCTATGGTTGCAATGGTGTTTGTTATGCTCTAATCATTTCACTGAAAGAGTGTAGATGTGTAAAATGGCTTACTAAATCAGAACTTCAAAATGCTGATCCACAGATGAAGTATTGCACTGTGTTCATACTCTCTCTGTAACAGCATGGCAAAAGTTATTGACATCTGACACTTTGTATACAAACAAGACAAGAAGGACATGCTGAAAATGACCACTACACAAAATAGCTAAGCTCAAAGCTCAGGTCTCCCGTGAACTTTTGGCTGTCATGTGTGACTTTGACAGCCAGTTTTATCTTTCATTTTGGCCTGTTACTTCAACCCCAGAACTGAAGCATGTGACCTGTTAATCTGCAGCACTTTTCAGCACCCTCGGGAGAAAAAGGACTCCCATCTGATCAGATACGTCCAGGCTACATTCAAGAGACACAAATAGCAACAGCAAGGCATCTTCCAAAGCTTACATTCTGGAAGAAAACAGAGAGAATGAGAGCGAGAGAGTGAGAGAGTGGTGGTTTTTAACTCACAGATTCTATTCACAGACTGTTCCCAGCACTCTGACTTGACGTCTGTCATGGACTTCAGGAGGACGCATCAAGCCTTTCGGGAACGGTGGGAGAAGACTGATGACAAAATGTGCAAAAACAGCATGTCCTTTCACCTGCACAGTACGCTCAGGCAAGAGTTTTTCGCCAGCTACCTTTACCTACTGGAGCAGATACCTTTGGGTAGGTGGAAAGTGTCTTAGATTAACCTTTTAGTAATAAAAATTGTTATCTCTAATAATGTCTCTAAATGTCAAAATAAAGGTTGAAGGTGACCAAAAACTTTCATGCAAATTTAAAATTTAAAATCCTTTTTTGAAAGCTGTTGGTCATCTTAATCTTTACTAACTTAATCTTTAGCAACAAATGTACATGTAAAGTGATATACATAAAGTGAGCACACCTCCCTAGAAATGTAAAACATCAGAAGTAGTAACTCAAGCCCTTTTCTCTGCAGGGTCTCACCCCATGTTACTATTTCTGTTCTCCACAACACTTTCCTCACATTTCAGTATCACATTGAATTCATACTGCCAATTGTGTGACCTGCTTCTCAAATATCAACTTGACAACTGACCCGCTCATGTAGTCTCTGACAGGAAAGTTCTTGGTTCTTGGTAGATAGAATTCAGTGATCCTTCTTCGATACTTACAATCAATCCATTCAGTTTCTTCCTGTCATGTGTCAACCATGAATAAGTGGTATAAAGTGTTCAATTTCTCTACACCACAGCACAGGTGAGAAGGTATTGATTCATTTTCTATAACAGCGCAGTCCTGACAATAGTTCCTGGTGCAATGGTTATATTAATGTGGCCATATTAATACATTATCATTTCCATAGTAGCAACTTAGACGTGGACTTGTACGTATAAACGTATTAAACGTATAAACGTATTTAAAATTCTGAGCAGTGATAGCTCAGTGGTTAAGATGTTGGGTTACTGATTGGAAGGTCGTAAGTTCAAACCCCAGCACTGACAGGCTGTTGCTCTTGGGCCCTTGAGCAAGGCCCTTAATGCTCAGATGTATAAATGAGATTAATATAACTCTCTCTGTATGATGGAGTCTGACAAATGCCATAATATAAATTTAAACTGTGTTTTCTGTGACAAGACATTTATTACACATTTTTGTAAGGAGCATCAACTTACTATCAGTCAGATATAAAGCTGTACATTTAAATTTTCCAATACAGGGACATCTGACAGACAGAGTACTTTTGCAGGCTTCTCAGTAACATGACACATTGTATTTTTGTGTGTTATTTAGTTCAAGAAAGAGAGAAAAGAGAGGTAGATTGTTGGCAAATCACTGTAGTATAAAAGGAATAAATACTTTGGGACATGCTGTTATAGGAAAATAACTTTAGGGTGGTATCAGCATCACACTAGCCCATCGTTAATTATATTTCTATAACAGCACACATTGTTGTGTTTTACTCCTTACTAATACCTATTCAGGTTTTCATCAGTTTAATACGAGCTTGTTAAGAAAGAACTCCAGAATGATAAGAATACTTTGTGTTGAAGGAAATGGTTGTGTGGTTATACGTGACTGTATAATGTCCACGTCATTCCACTGATGCTAATTATATTTACATTTACATTTATTCATTTAGCAGATGCTTTTATCCAAAGCAACTTACAAATGAGCAAATACAAGCAAAGCGATATATCAAGCAGAGAATACAATACAAGTACAATATATTACTACAATACAAGTAGTGCTACCGTACAAGAGTTATAATTGAGTTCTAAAGAAGTGTAATATTTATTTTTAGGGGAGTTGGCAGGTTAGGTGTTAGTTAACTAACTAAGGAAGAGGTCATTAGCTGTTTTTTGAAGACAGTGGCAGATTCTTAGTTTGGATTGAGGTTGGAAGTTCATTCCACCACTGAGGAACAGTTAGTGTGAATGTTCTTGAAAGGGACCTTGAGCCACACTGAGTAGGTACTACTAAGCGTCGGTCATTGATTGATCACAGATTGCGTGAGGGAACGTAAGCCTTGAACGTGCTGTTCCACACAAGGTCTTGTACGTGAGCATCAAGGCCTTGAATTTGATATGGGCAGCTACAGGAAGCCAGTCGACGGAGATGAAGAGACGTGTGACATGGGTCCTCTTGGGCTGGTTGAAGACAAGGCGTGCTGCTGCATTCTGAATCATCTGAAAGGGTTTGATTGAGCTGGCTTGGAGGCCCGGGATTAGTGCATTGCAGTAGTCCAGTTTTGAGCTGACAAGAGCCTGGACTAATAGCTGTGTAGCTTGTTCGGTGAGATAGGGTTTTCTTGATGTTGTACAGAATGAACCTATAGGCTCATGCAGTTGTTGAAATGTGGTCTGTGAAGGTCAAGCTGTCATCAAAAGTTACCCCAATGTTCCTGGATGTTCCGGTTGGGTTGAGTATGGTTGAACCAAGCTGTATGGTGAGGTTGTGGTTTATTGAGGGGCAGGCTGGGATGACAAGAAGATCAGTTTTTGCCAGTTAAAAATACTTTTTTACCGTCTGCTTAGAATGCACATTTCTCCACATGGCCCTTTGATCCTTTGCATTATACTGTACATGCAGATACCTCATATCTTTTAAACACCATTATTGAACTAAAGGTTTGTTTTATGTATTACAGCTTGATGTCTGTCCATAAACTGTGGAGAGTAGCTCCTTGTTATATTAATCCTTGTTATAATGTGCTCAGAGGGACTTGATATTATTGTGGCCTGATTTTATGTTTGCATTTGTCCGTCTTCAGTGAAACTATATGCCGTGACCTGTGAGTTCATCATGGGAGAGAAGCAGTTTTACTACGGGGCCCAGAATTTTTACAGAGATGTACCAGCATCAGAGGAGGGTATGATGGGAGGTTTTGTGGAGATCTCAGAGGTGGACCTGGAGGGCTCCAGACAGTTCCTTAAGAAGTTTGTGGTATGACATTATGGCAATAACTTGAATATATATATACAGTATCTCTCAAAAGTGAGTACACCCAGCATGATCACTGTGCAGTATTCCAGCATGATAACGACCCCAAAGACATGTCTAAGATGACCACTGCCTTGCTAAAGAAGCTGAGGGTGAAGGTGATGGACTGGCCAAGTATGTCTCCAGACCTAAACCTTATTGAGCATCTGTGGGGAATCCTCAAACGGAAGGTGGAGAAGCACAAGGTCTCTAACATCCACCAGCTACGTGATGTCATCATGGAGGACACCAGTGGCAACCTGTGAAGCTCTGGTGAACTCCATGCCCAAGAGGGTTAAGGCAGTGCTGGAAAATAATGGTGCCCACACAAAATATTGGAACTTTGGGCCCAATTTGTACATTTTCACTTAGGGGTGTACTCACTTTTGTTGCCAGCAGTTTAGACATTAATGTCTGTGTGTTGAGTTATTTTGAGGGGACAGTAAATTTACACTGTTACACAAGCTGTACACTCACTACTTTACATTGTAGCACAGTGTCATTTCTTCAGTGTTGTCACATGAAAAGATAAAATCAATTATTTACAAAAATGTGTGGGTGTACACACTTTTGTGTGTATATATATATATATACTGTATATACAGATACTGTATATGAGTGTATATGAGTGTGTATATATATATATATATATACAGTGCCTTGCGAAAGTATTCGGCCCCCTTGAACTGTTCGACCTTTT
>JAFFST010045079.1:82941-102491 GCA_022414735.1 Noturus placidus | reverse complement strand
TTTTTGTGATCTTTGTGTCCAAAAACGTTTGATTTTGCTGCGGCTTTTTCAAAATTTGTGATGCAACTTGCGGCGTTTTTTTGTGGTTTTGTGTGGAAAACTACTTGAATTGGCGATTTTTGAAATTGCACAAAATTGTTTTGCCATTTGCAGTGATGTTTGTTGGTAAATGAGATCTTTTAGCTGTACTCATGTTGGATGCACGTGCCTTGAAGAAGGCTTTGGTTGAATGCACGTTGTAATGTTGGTAATAAAAAAAAATTGCAGGCTCCTCAGAATATTGCGGAGTTTGCATGATTTTACGTTAATTTCTACAATTGCAAAATCACAAAACTCTGTTTTTTTACTCACAGGTATGTGTGTTCCTTACTCACTTCTATGCGAGTTAAAATATGTAATAGTATATAATATTAATACTAATAAGTGAGCATTAAATCTTCCATCAGCTGAGGCATTTGCTTATGGTTTACGGCTCAGGGCAAACATTTATACGCCATTTCTACACCGCCATTTCTTTTGTTATAATTTAATTATTCTATATATTTGTCTTTATTTATGGGTTTGTGTTGGCCGGCTTTCTTTATTTTCCATTATATTCTTGAATTAATGCCATTGATATAAAAACAGATATTCTAGCTGGTACTCTTAATCCCTGATCTAGCAATAGCCAAGATGTGTTTTTGATAGAGCTCTGGATAAGGATAAGGGTGTCTGCTAAACGCTTTAACCATAACACAAATAAGCAGTTTAAACTCTACACTATTTTCCAGATGTAAAACTGGATTAATCTGTACAAATGATATAATTTGATTGATCAAGTTGAGGTTTACATTACACTCAGGAGCATTACACTTGGGATATGAACGTTTTTCCAAACTTACAGGATTTTCATGAAGACCAAATTTCTTCTGAAAGCTCTCATATGAGTGATTTATGAATAAGTCCATTCGTATGCAGTTGATAAATGAGGCTCAGAGTTGGTCACTGCTGCCTGTCATAACATGACACTCACATATCATCAATGCAATTTTCCACACACTGTTAAGTTGATAAGATAATCTGTGATTATTAGATTTTCCAATTATGTAAATTGGAATCTGAGAACAAATATGTAAAACTCTTTATTTACATTATGTACTATGGACAGGTCATCTGACAGATAGAGATCTGATGGAATTCTTGAGGCGAGCAAAGGAGAGCCTTAGGCCCAATGGGGTCATCATTATAAAGGATAACATGGCACGGCAGGGCTGTAGACTGGACCCTGTTGACAGCAGCCTCATCCGCCATCTGGACATCATGAAGAGCATTATCCAGAAGGCTGGCCTTACCATCCTGAACATGCAGAAGCAGGAGGGCTTCCCTGACATCATTGTGCCCGTGTGGATGATTGCCATGCAGTGAGCTGGCACTATGCCAGTGTTTCAGGGAAAGCAATGTAAACATGACAGATAGGGTTCTATCAATGGAAAATTCATAGTACAATAACCACACAAACCAATATCACATTTTTCAGAAAACTGGATTTTCATTTGATTGCCTGTGGGAAGAAACAGATTTTTTATTATCTATGTCATCACACCCATACTTTCTAACATCTGATCATCTGAAGACCTACAATTATTGAATTCCTTTTTTTTATTACATGCCATTTCAATGACAAATAAATTAAATTCAGTATAACTGATAAGATGTCCATTTCACTACAAAACGATTAACATTCCTTTGTGAGTAACTTGTGAAGATGTCATTATTAATTATTGAAGTCTGTCTTGGACTTTTTATTGTTCTGTTTATGATGCAATATTTCTAAACACTTATCACAGTAAATAACACTTTATCTATTATTTAACATTTGCTCGATTTAACAGAAATATTTAAATCACAAAACAATGGCAGCCCTATATTATAAGTTCTTAAAATATTCCGAATTTTGTCACTTAAATCTGCAGAATGTGTCCGTGGTCATGTAAGCTTTGTGATCATGAATGAACAGCTCATACTGGAATATTTGTCCATTATAAAAATGTAAAAACCTAACTTATACAAACTTGTTCTGTGCTTACAATTGTCTGGTTTAATTTGTTGTTGATTATAAATGATAGTTTAGTTGCCTATTATAAGTAAAATAGCATGTTTCTGTGGAAACCCTGAAGCACAAGGTGTGATTTTTGCTATATCGTTATTTCGATTTTGTATCTTGTTATTTTGATGTAGTAAATCTTTTTGATTTACTAAGTAAATACCCAAGTAAAAATTACAAGATACTAAGTCTCATTAATGACTTAAGTTAAAATAATGACTTACTAACACAGAAGAACTTACTACGTCAAAATAATGAGATACTAAATGAAAATAAGGATGTAGTAAATCAAAATAATGACAGCAATAAAAAAATCACAATTCCGTATGTTTGAGATATAGATGGGTGTAAATTATAATTATTAATTTACATAGTTAATTATAATTTTGTATCATTTTGGCATCAGAAATATTTACTACTACTACCACTACTACCGATATTAATTATTATCCATCCATCCATCCATCCATCTTCTATACAGCTTATGCTTCACTTCAGGGTCATGAGGAACCTGGAGCCTATCCCAGGGAGCATCGGGCACAAGGCGGGGTACACCCTGGACAGGGTGCCAATCCATCGCAGGGCACAATCACATACACACTCACACATCCATTCACCCACCCATTCTTACACACTTTGGACATGCCAATCAGTCTACCATGCATGTCTTTGAACTGGGGGGAGGAAACCGGAGTACCCGGAGGAAACCCCCGCAGCACGGGGAGAACCCCCGCATTCACGCTTCACACATCGAACCCCCGACCCATGGAGGTGTGAGGCGAACGTGCTAACCACTAAACCACTGTGCGCCCTCTAATTATCATTATTATTATTATTATTATCATTATTATTATTATTGTTATTATTATTATTATTATTATTATTATAAGAAGAAGAAGAAGAATGTCTGTCTTTGACAATAAAGAGCAAAAATAATGCAACAGGTTAATTTTGTGCATTTATTTGTGTAACATACATACAAAATAACATTTTGACTAAAAAATAAAGTATGATATAAAATAAAAACCACACGTACAAAGTTATTGCTCTTGACCCCAAGATTGTCTTTTCTTCAAGCTAATAAGTAATTAAAATCCACCCCAAAAGGCCACAGTGACGACCAGAAAGTATTTTGTTTTTGTTTCCCAAGCTATGGCAAAGACCACAGTGTTTAGGTAAATGATTCTCAGATGGTTTCTTTAATGTGGAGGATTCGTGTGGAATTGTTCATGCTCTCCACAGAGAGGCTCCTTTGTATATCTGCTTTGGAGCTTGTCCAGTCCTGTCAGTTCTCATCTGCATAAAGAGCATCATGGCGTCGCCTCTAATGTTTTGGCGCAAGTCAAAAACCTCCAAAGGTTCCTCCTTCTCATGAATGGATGGTCTGTCGAGATTTTCTTTTTTTAAAGCTTTCACGGCATGACATGTAGTCGGATGTCTAGATGCTTTTCAGTTCCGCTGTGCGTGAAAGAAGCTGTTTCTCTTCTAATACCTCTCACACACAAGCCTCTCTGAGAAAATCTTTTTCATCTTCCAACATCCTCAGGCCTTAAGCTGGGTTCCTGCTGGATAATATATGAACAAACAGCTGCCACATATTCAGAAATGGTTAGCGTGCCTGGCAATCTGTACTATCAGCTCTAATCTAACTCACTTTTCTAGCTGGCAGCCTGGCAGCTATTAAGAGGAGTACCATTAATAAATCCAGTCATATTAGTGGTGAATTGGGCTTGAGTCCAGGTAAAGAGCCAAATCTTATACCAACAGCACCAGCATTTCCAACTTTTCCAGAATTCCACAAGCCAGTTGATATGAAAAGAAATATATGGTAGAACTTAGGATGAGACGCAGGGTTAGTAATGCTTTTCTTACACTACAAAATTCTTTTTAAAATATCTTGAATATAGTCACATTTCTCTAGTATTTCTTATTCTTGTCTTGTACTAGGACAGGAACCCTAGTTGTGTACTACTGGCAGAAAATTTTGCTACTTAAGCATTTATTTCTAAGATAAGCACATTTATATCCCAATAGAATAAGAATATATATATATATATATATATATGTTTAATAATACACTTTAAGACGTTTCAGTTTGGTTAAACTTAGAAATGAAAGTTCACCTGCTACCTTAATAATGTGAGATTTTCACTCACCTTAAAGATAACCTTTGTTTACACTCAAAAAGTTTCATTTTACAAGTTTTACAGGTCAAGACAATAGAGTAATGTATGTACATTTTTGAAACTTATAAACTTGAGTTCAATATCCAACACGTCTCATGACAATTGGTGTTAAAAAGAAGAATGGGACTATCCTGTTTGACAGTGTACATTTGTTTCATTGTAATCCTAGTATAGGAAGCACTAGAGGACTTTGATAATATATTCAATATTCTTTAACTTGCTAAGATGTAACTGTTTGCAGTGTACAAATTAAATAATGTGAAATCAATAGAATGTCATGTTCAAACTTCTAGGAACTGTGAACATGTGATCAGGTTGTTCCAGCACTTGAGTACACACTACTTAAAACGTACCATTATATAATCAAGGTAAAATTTTAAATACATTCTCAGAACATAGGTATCAAGCCGTACCATTTCATGAGACCCTCAAAGTTAAGTTCTTTGTGTATTTGGTATAAATGTTTCATTTATTCATACACAAAATTGGATCTTAAAGACAAAAGTTGTACCTGAAATGAATGTTAAAGGCGCACTACCATCACTTTCCCCGGTCAAATTTGAATTCTGTAAATGTTAATAAAAATATCTTTCATGGCTTGATAAAAATTGATTTTATGAAGTGAACTGGTTACATTATCATTAATTGGCCACACCACTTAACCAATTTGTTAAACATATACCCAACAGTGATTTTTTTTTTATGCTGTGGTGTAACATAAAATTTAAATATATTAGAATGGGATTTTGAAGAGACTATCTGCAGAAATAAAATTCAATAAAGTATTTAGATGTCCTCAGAATTATTATTATTATTTTTTTAAAAAGTCTAAAAACTGTTTTTCACAGTTCCTTCGTCTGACCTGATCTGCCATTTTAATTGTGAGACTTCTGAAAGTCAGAGATATTTATTGTGCGAGAATACAATTGGACGCAGGTGGATTTAAAATGAACACATGTATCCTGTTTAATTGAGTAATTTAGATGAGTTTATTCACCCCCCTTTCTTTTTGTCATCTAAATTAGAACCGGTATTTAATTTTCTTTAGCACTCAAACTAAACATGTTAAACAGGGTACACCTGTGTTAATTTTAAATACACCTGCGTCCAATTGTATGCTTGCACAATAAATATCCTTGACTTTGGGAAGTCTCACAGTTAAAATGGCAGATCAGACCAGACCAAGAAACTGCCTGTGAAGCTTCAAAATGAAGTTGTTAGGAGGAAAAAAAAGCTGGAGAAGGTTATTAAAACATCAACAAAGCTTTGAACATTCTTAGGCGCACTATGAAAGCCATTGAAATAAAGAATATGGCACAGCCCAGACACTACCAAGGAGTTGCAGAGCTTATTGGCTGATATTGAAGAACCTGTGCAGACTTCAACAATATCATCAGTTCTTCACAGATCTGGCCTCTATGGGAGAGTGATCAGAAGGTAGTCACTTTTGAGAAAGCCTATGTTAGAAAACCTGAGAGCTTTTGGAAAAAGATTTTTGTGGTCTTATGAGACTAAAGTTGAGATACTGTATTTGGTCTACAGCCAAAGCATAATGTTTGGTGCAAACAAAATACAGTCCAACACCCAGGTAAAACTATTCCTATGATCAAGCATGGCGGTGGTAGTATCTTGCTTTGGGGGTTGCGTTTCAGGAGGAGGATTTGGAAAGCCTGTTGGCATCAGGCAACATGGATGGAGCCAAATAGAAGTAAACTGTTGACGAGAATCTGTTCCAGTCAGCCATATATCTGCATTTGTTCTAACAACACAATGAACCAAAGAACAGGACAAAAACTGCAAAGAAGTGGCTTTGACCTGGCTTGAACCAGAACACGGTTTGTGTTTTGAAATGGCCAAGTCAAAGCCCAGACTTAATTAAGAATCTGTGGCATGACTTGAAAATTGCTGTCCACCAAAATACATTTTTTGAGGCACTGTATTGTTGCTGATGGCATGCACAGCTGCTAATTGGTGCTTGGTGAAATCTACTGAAACTCTGCATTGAACAACAGATTACTGGGGTCTTTACAACTCAATCAGTAAACAGTGCACAACACACATTTTCAGTAATAACAAAATCACAAACTGACAAAAAAAAAAAATAATTTCAGGTTTTAAAAGTTTAGTTTGCTTTAATGATTTATAAAGCATATTTAAAACAACAGTGTTGAAACCAAAGTGCTGTACAAGAAAAATAAAACAAAATTTAAACAAATTAAAAGAGTAAACAAAAAACCAAAGATAAGACCAATGAAAAATTTACACCCTCAATTAAAACATAAAGAATACAAATAAGACTTCAAAGAGGATTTAAACACAGAAACGGAAGAGGAAGATCTGATGTGGAGAGGAAGACTATTCCAAAGCCTAGGAGCAGCCACCGAGAACGCCCGGTCATCGTTAGCCTTAAAACGTGAACGAGGAACTGAGAGTAGTAATTGACTGGATGATCGAAGGTGTCTGGACGCAGTGTACAGGGTGAGAAGATAGCGAATATACTGTGGAGCAAGTCCATGCAAAGCTTTAAAATCAAAAAGCAAGATTTTAAATTCAACACAGTACTTGACAAGTGAAGAGGACCGAGCAGAGGGGTAATGTGCTCATGGTTATTAGGGCCAGTCAATAATCTGGCTGCCGCGTTTTGTACCAATTGCAAACTATATTTGTTGTAGAAGAAGAATTTCTTCTAACACAAGAGTTCTCCTTTGAACTTAAGAAATCCAGTAGGTTTATACACGTCATGTTATGCAGTCTGAATTGGATGCAGCTGTTTCTCCTCATGTGTTGCAGTAGAACTCAGGCAATAAGCTCATATAGCTGGAGGCTGTCCTATTCCTGGGGAACTCAATCCCTTCCTGCCAAGGGACAAATCAGGGGTAAGGTTTCTAGGGATATTATGTCATGGACACTTCACTATAAATGATAATATGGGATAGTCTTGGTGATTTGGAGTTGGCTACTGTGGTAATAAACACACACTGCATGCTGCCTAGGGAAAGCATTTAACTTTATGCTCCTTGTCAACTGAAATCTGTTTACTGGACTCTTCTCACAACAGATACTTCATTTCAGCACCGCTTTCTCCTGAATCAGGTTCTATGGAGAAGTGTAATTTAGATAAAAGAGATGTTCATTACTGGATGCAGTTACAACAGATCATAACATGTAGCTATGCTTTAGATAGATTCAGCTGTTCTACAACCCGAACTAGCATGCATTTACAATCCTAAAAATAAAGATGGCGGAGAAAGTTATTTTAGAGCTTTGCCTTAGAAGTTTTTAGACAAGCCGTTTTTGGTTCCCGTAAGAACCTTTCACGATTCTGTACACTAAGTTTTTTTTTTTTTTTTTTTTTTGCAACTGCCAAAATAAACTTATTTTTCACCACATCATTTTTTAGTTTCTGTGGCATCATCCATAATTATTGAAGGTACAATCATCAAGCAGTTCTTTACATTGGAATTTAGATTCTCACATTTTTCTTGGAGCCAGGGACCTCCTTAAGTGTAAAATAAATTCCACTGATCCTCTCAGTACAGATTTAGGCTTATGTGTAAGACTAGAGATCATAATTCATAATTCTCAACTTTCGACTAGATAAAAACAAAGAAAACACCTTCTCATTTCGGAATACCTGCTCAGTCCTACTCATCTTCTCAACTTTGTGTTCAGTTCTACATGGCCGTTCACAGCATCGGCACTAATCACAGCAGCACTTTAACTTTACATGAGTTACACTGTATACGTAAGTATTTATTTTAGATCAATTAACATATTCACTTGTTATATCTATAACGCTGACTGTACAGTTTACTGTTTTGAGGAAGAAAATATAATTCACTTAACACAGTTAGTTGGCTAGTTTGTTGCTACTAGAAGGAGGCGGCCTCTTTTTTATTCCTAAACTATCCAGCATCGGAACACATTAGACCCAAGCTGACATTATTTATAGGCCAAGTTGTTTTTGAATTGTTAGTGTTTTGATCAAATTCAAAAGTCATGTCAAACAGTGTAATAACTATGAGACCTCTGAAATAATTATAGTCACATTCATAATGCTGGATTGTAATTTCCTGTAACAAACGTTTGAAAAATCAAGTACCAATTTTATTTTTGAAGCGTGTAGGTGTCAGATGAATTGTGTTAGAGAACTGAGATGTTATAACGTTTAGATCATTCCTGCTATCCGATTTACCCCATTATCTCCAATGTGGCATATAAGTGAGGCAGAGGAGAAACTAAACCGACCGCTGAAGAACATGGGCTGAGGGCTGACCTCAGCAATGGCTTTCCAGCAGTCTTTCTGAATTAATACAGAGCTTCAATACTGTCACTGATACCACGTCATCTCTTCCATGACAGACTATTTGTATAATGGTAATAGATTACTTGTTTTTTTGTGTTTGTTTGTTTTTTTTTTTTGCAAGGGACCTTTTTATGTGTTTCAAGTTCAACCCAAATCATCTAAGGATTTGGCCTTGCACAAAGAAGGGAAGGTACAACCAAGTGCAAATGTTTTCTATAATAAGAGTTCTGAACGTTTGAGGTTACTCACATTGGCTAAAGGAGACCTCCAGAGGTTCAGCATGTCCTTGGACCTGAATGAACAGTAGTGTTGAAATACACACACCTTTAGACATTGAAAAACATCTCCTCCAAAAACATTTGAGCAGGATATTTAATAGAAAGGCCATGGCATTCTTCTTCTATATTCCAACTGGTATAAAGTCATCACTCAATACATCACATAAATTCCATCCATCCATCCATCCATTTTCAACCGCTTACTCGAAATGATTTGCTGGATATTTGATGTTGGAGAAATCAAGCAGAGGTTAAGCAGGAAATTAACTACCAGTCTAGCTGAGCTTTACCACTGTGGTCAGAAGGGCTGTACAATGCAAAACAAACTTATGGTTAGTATTAAATGGCTTTTAACTGTAGCTGCTCCATCAGTGGGTATGTCTGACGCAGTCTGATGTGGTCAGACGTTTGACTTTGTGATTTGAGCAGCTTTTTTCTATATATAGTGTGGGGAATAACCAGTGCCCACAGGGGTGCATAAACTATAAACCAAGCCAACAGTCCTACGTGTTAACTTCAATGTCTTAATCTGCCTGCAGCTAACAGTGCTCTAAAAATAGCACCTGATACACAACCACTAAAAACAGCTTGTGTGTGTTACATGTAGGCTTGTGCATATCGTTTATAGTGTGCCTAATATGATCCCCGTCTTAAAGCGAAGCATTCATTTGCACATGCATGCAACCTAAATTTAGCCAAATTTGCTACGCAAGACACTTCATTGAAATGTCAGTGTGTGAGGTTTAGCAGTAGAGCTATCCAATTAGATTCAGAGGAGAGCAGCAGAAATAAAGCAGGACCCCCTGTTTTTCATATTTTGATTCTGTTGTCTACTAAAGCCATGTGCAACCACCTTTTTCTTCCCTTTCAGGCTCTTGAATGTGCTCCTCATGCTGGTTTCAATTCCATGGCATTTAAGATGACACCATAATGAGCCCAAATGAATCTCACATGCACTTTATTCCCACTTCAATCATTTTTCTGCCAAAGCCATTTAGTCCTGTGATTCAATATTGTTTTCCAAAGCAAGTGAGTCAAGAAGGACAGTGGTGTTTTTTTTAAAATAGGTTTCACAGAACTACCACAATCAACTAAAATAAGTATTTAACAGGAAACACTCAGACAGCCTCAGCTGTGCCATCAAATCCACTAAAATGAGCCAATTCAGCAGGTACTTGCTGTTTTGTGTCTTTACAAGTGAAGTTTTTTTCCACCCTTGATTAGACTGCATTAGTTCTTTATAAATAGCTGGAATTTGGTCTGAAATGTATTATCCCTACTCTTCTCTGGTACTAAGCTGTGTTTTCATGTATAAGCCTCTCTATGACTTTTGTGCATCGCATTCATCCTGTCATCAGACCACAGATCCATTTTCAGTCTGCTAAGCTTTTATACTTATTCAGCTGTTGGAAGCTTTGACAAAGCATCTCACTTGTTTGTCCTCCATCTTTGTATACCAGTGAAGTCTTTGGATTACCTTCACATGCATAAGATTTCAGAGATTTTGTCAAACATCGTTAGCATGACACAAAGATAAAGAAGCTAAAGGACAATGAGTAGTCATCAGCTAAGCAGTCTAATTCTTGGAACTAATGTTACTTCACCTAATTCATGTACTCAAGTTGACATTAACGAGGCTTACATGACTACAAAATGTGCACAAAGCTGAATTATTAACCTCTTTGACAAATAACAGTTCCATAGTGGCAGCAAAGGGCACATGGAGTGAAGGCCAGGGAGCTCATTTTGAGCAAAGTTTATGAGCCAAGCTGAAAAATATGACTATAATAATGATTACAACTGGATCAGAGAATGGCACCGATACTACTGCCTTGAGAAGAAAATAACTGTTCGTAGGCCAACCAGTCTTGGCGAACTAAATGTAAAATTACTAGTGGCGTGTCAGATACTGGCACTGCTGAAAGCCGACTCCATAAACTCATGATTAAACCACTGTCTCTGTGGTTTCAGCACCATTTAGTAAAGAAGTGATGGAGGTAGGCTGCTTTGGAGGTAGTCAGAGCTGTGTCTACATGGAGGCGAGTAGGCTTAAGATGACACAACCGCGCCTGACAAGCTACAGACAGATTTCTGTGGCAAGCCGACTCTTTATAGCATTACGGTTCACCCTTGGACTTCAACTTGGTAAGTGTTTATAAGTCCTGAAGAGAATAAATCAAGAATTTAGCCACAGCCACCTTAAATTTATAATATTGTTTCAGCCTTTGCTAAATATGGATTGTGTGAAAAAGACCAGAGATATACTGCTGTCGAAATCTGCATTGACACTTAACCACAGCAGGGCATTTTTTTTTGTTTTGTTTTTAAACAGAAACTGATGTTTTGTATTCAAATGAAACTGTACAACTACACCAATGCCAGCATTATGTTCACTAATTCCTGCTAACTGTACATAGTTCCGCTATGTCTATATTATCCTGCATTCACCTATTTAATTGAAAACTGAATTTTATTGTTGCAGTGCATATAGTAATGCCACACCATACTAAATGAATACTACTCTATGCTCTAAAAGATGGCATTCTCGGAACCTCACTTTATGGGATTGTGTGAAGAAATGTTGTTCATTGTCACATGACATTAAAAAATACAGAGAAACCCACCCATGCAACCCCCACCTCCACCCCCATTTCCCCCATACCCCCTCAGTGCTCCACATCCCCTACAAACACACATCTTGCCAGCAGATGTGGTGAGACTGTGGAGTCACACTTCAAAGCCTCCGCTCCCCGACCTGCTGCACACACTGACGCCGACTTTAAAAAGGCCCCGGATGTACAGCGTGGAAAATATCAAACTGTTGCAAATAAGAGCCGACCATCTGCCTTAAAAGACGGGAAAAAATAGTTCTTCGTTTCTCATCAACCGTTGCCATTGCGGGTTGAAGTCTGGCTTTACACAGCGTCACATTGCATTAAATATAAACTAGCTGAGTGATTTAAAGAAATGGTTTGGGTGGAAATCAAATTCAACTGAATTTTCTACTTACTTCAAAAGCAGGTGTTTGGTCTCAAAATTTCACTTTGCACTGGAGCTATGCGTTTAGCATAACTATCAATTCATGAGCAGCAATCAGAATGTAAACTGTATGACAAGATGATCACACCCTTGACTCCAACATTTTCTCCCATTTCAGTCTACACTTACAATTTCATTTAATAGTAGAAACAAGAGTCCATCTTTAGAGTTTTAAGTTGAAAAAAGTCCATGGGGCCATGGTGACTTAGTGGTTAGTACAATACCTTTGTCTCGCACCTCCAGGGTTGAGGGTTCAAATCCCGCCTCCACCTTGTGAGTGTGGAGTTTGCATGTACCTAAAAGACATGCATTGTAGGCTGAATGGCATTTCCAAATTGTTCCTATTGTGTGATTGCGTCCCTTGATGAGTTGGCATCCCGTCCAGGGTGTACCCCGCCTTGTGTCCTGAGTTCCGTGGGATAAGCTCCAGGCTCCCTGCGACCCTGTGTAGGATAAGTGGTATGGAAAATGGATAAAGCGATTACTGAAGATGAAGGTATTCATAAAGATGAATGGAAATCAATAAAATTTTATTCGAGATGTCACTGATCCGATAACTGGTACTAATATCGATCCAATATCTGCAATATATATATGGTGGATTGGATGTCAGGGAAAACAAAGCGGATATCAGATCTTGTATCAACTGGCAAAGATTGGAATTTGATTTGGAAAACAAATTTACTTTTGGAATTGAAAATGTTTACATATAAAGAAAATGGACTGTTTTTTTTCATTGGTATGGATTTGTTTCATATATATTTCTTTACTTTGTGCTTTATTATATATTTTTATATTTACTATTTGAGTGATTTCTATGTGTTTATCCATGAAGTGTTCAGTTAAAAAAAACATTTGAAAGTTTCTGATCTGCGTTGGATCTGCATCAATACTGATACTCAACGTTTTAGTACCGTATCAGAAAAGAAAAAGTGCCATCTCTAGTATTCATTAAAATTTTATTAATAAAAAGGTGTACAGGAGATCTGGTGGTCACATGCTGGCATTATATTTTAGGCTCCATTAGTTTTGTACACCAAATATGACTGACTGACATGCCTGCAGGTGTGTGTGTGTGTGTGTGTGTGTGTGTTTGTGTGTGTGTGTGTGTGCATCTGAATGTGTCTGTGTGTTTATCTACTGAGACCACACTTGTGTCATACCTACAGATTCAGATCTAATTGATCTGGTTTTGCAGTTCTCAGTTTTTTTTCTTTCTCTTGAGCCCCCTCAAGACGTTATTTTTTTCTGTGTGGGTAATTTATCTAATGAGGTAATGAGATAATACATTACTGCTGTGGCAGGGATGCATTGTGAAAGGGGTGGGCTGTTGCAGATGAGCTGTAGTCCTGTGGGTCTTCATTCTCTTCCAGGGTTTTCCCATGAACATGAAATGCATTCTCTGCTGCCCAGAGAGGATTGCATGCGAGAGAGAGAGAGAGAGAGAGAGAGAGAGAGAGAGAGAGAGAGCGCGTGCGTATGAGTGTGTGTGTGTGTGTGTGTGTGTGTGTGTGTGTGTTGGGGATAGGGGGTAATATGGAGAATGTCCCATTTTGCTATCTCAAGAGACCAGGGGTTTAAAGTTTGGAGAGTAGAAAAGAGAATCTGCCACGAAGCCAATAAGTAACTGGGTTTTTGTTCTTTGCTGGCTTCCAGATGGGGAGCATGGGAAAGCCTCTTCTTCTCATCTCTCTAGCCATGCTGTTTGCTCGCGTTTGTTCACAGCATCTGCACTGTGATGTTTCTTTTGTTAGAGCAAGGCCACACTTCCAAGCTCTAACTCTGTTGCTGTGCTGTCATACAACCGAGCTTGTATTATACCTCATACTCAGTAGATGTTTAGTATAAAGTCACAAAAAACAGTATCATTTTGTGTGAAGAAAAAAAAAGCCCATTTTTAAATGACTCATATTTTGCCTTCTTCCATTGATCCATGGTTCTGTTCTGATGCTCATGTGCACATTGTAGGGGCATTCGGTGGTGGACAGGGGTCAGCATGGGCACCGCTGACCGGTCTGCAGCTACCCAGCCCCATACACAGGGAGCTGTGATGCACTGTCACTCAGATCCTGACACTTGCAGAAATATAATATCCTGAAATCCAGAAATATAAAGAATTCACAACATTAAAGTCCATAAATAAAGTTATGTGTAATACAGTGGAATGACACAGGAAAAAAAGTATTACACACTAAGAAAAAGCAGTTCTCCAAGGCAAATTTATGCAAGGAACCAGCTGAAATCTGTAAGTAATTATATCCCCTATCTGTGCAAATTAATATTAGCTGGGTTAGTAAAATGATGGTCTATAAAAAGGCTTTTTCTTCCCAAGGTATCACACAAGAAACATCTCATGATGGGTCAAAGCAAAGAGCTCTCCCAAGACCTTCACAACCTTACTGTTGCAAAACAAATCGATGGAATCGGATACAGACGTATTTCAAACTTCTGAATCTTCCAGTAAGCACGATTGGGGCCATGATCCACAACCTCATTCCGTCATCAACCGGCCACGCATAGGAGCTCCTCGCAATATGTCTGACCAGGGAGACAGAAGAATAGTCAGAAAAGTATCTCAAGAGCCTCAGAAAGAGCTCCAGAATCACTTGGAGGCAGCAGATACCATCGTCACAGAGAAAACAATAGGCAATGCACTCCACTGCTCACGTTCACCCCAGAGAAAAATTTCTCTCGTCTGACCAACTTTTTGGCTCTTATACTACACACCATGTTTGGAGAAGAAATGGCACTGCACATCACCCTAAAAACACTGTACCAACAGTGAATTTTGGAGGTGGAAGCATCATGGTGTGGGGCTGTTTTTCACCGCATGGTACTGGCAGACTTCATATAATTGATATAATATAATGGAGCTCTTTACCAGGATATTGTTGAGAAAAATCTCCTGCCATCCACCAGGATGATGAAGATGAGACGTGGGTGGAGCTTCCAGCAGGACAACGATCCAAAGCATACAGCAAAGGAAACTCTCAGTTGGTTTCAGAGAAAAAAAAATCAAGGTGTTAAAACTACCCAGCCAATCAACTGACTCGAATCCAATTGAACAAGATTTAAAGACAATATGTTTAGAAGAACGAGCCAAAATCACACCTGAATACTGCTGCCCATTAATTTCTTCATACACGAAGCGTCTTGAAGCTGTCATTACAAACAAAGGCTTCTCCACTGAGTATTAAATACATTTCAGTTGGCGTGTTCAATAAGTTTTTCCTGTATTGTTCCTCTTTATTATACATATCTTTATTTATGGACATAAATATTTGTGGATTCCTTGAGTTAATACTGATGAAAAAAATTCACATGAAATCATCAAATATGTTTCTTCATTGGAAATATATTTACTGAAAAACATTTTGCCACGTGCCACTGTAAAGAGATAAGCAATGTTATTCACTATCAGTGGTTTTAATGTTATGGCTGATGAGTGTACATATACTGTAAAAAGAAAGAAA
Source organism: Noturus placidus (assembly GCA_022414735.1). NCBI lineage: Eukaryota > Metazoa > Chordata > Actinopteri > Siluriformes > Ictaluridae > Noturus > Noturus placidus. The sequence continues at coordinate 87,126 of JAFFST010045079.1, read as the reverse complement.
TAAATAAATAAAGAAAGAAAGAAAGAAAGAAAGAAAGAAAGAAAGAGGCAGACATTGGTACTAGCAAGAACACTACAATCACCACACACACACACACACACACACACACACACACACACAAGCATGAGTATAATGTTCCAAAATGCAGCAACCGATATGGACCTAATTAAATCTATCCAGGTTGTTACAGGAAAAATGGAGTATTTAGTCATTTATGCATGTTAATAACTTACACTAAAATAAAGACATCTGTCTCTATTTTTCCTTCTTTGCTCCAATCTAGCCACAATAAACAGAAACACATTTTCAGTGTCTCCCATCAGCTAAGTATATGTCTAGTCTCTGCTCTCAAGTATCCAAACAGAAAAGAGTGAGCTTGCTAATGTCAGCCAGTCCTATTGTATACATAACGAGGTTTGTTAGACGAGAACTGAGGTTGGCACATGACTGGCATTAGATCCTCCATAGTGCAGGCTGTACTGACAACACCAGGTCCATCATGGCTGCCAGGTCTGAATAATGAAACCTTAAGCTCCAGGAGGTTTCAGGAGGTCTCTGCTAACTGAATTTTTGGATAAGTTATCATTACTAATTTTTTTTCTGTTTGACTAAAATATCATGATGGAAATACAGTATATACTGTAGGTCAGAAAAGGACATCATCTTTGTTCCTGAATGTTGGCATTTAGATATCTGTACCCAAAACAAACCTACTTTATTTTACTCTTGCTTTGCTTCTGATGGCAACCTAGGGTTAATCCACAGCGTTGGTAAAATACTAATAAAAAACAACAACAACAGGCAGTAGTTAACACATACTTTCGTTAACCAACACCCCCCTTTGTGTTCCTGACACATCACGGAAACCCTGTGGCCTCTTGTAAAAAGCCAACAACATCTCTCATGCTCGCAGTAAAACATCCACAAAACACACAAGCTGCACTTTTTTTTTTTGACTGCAAAAAATAACTGCACATCTTTAATTACCTTCATAAAATAAATGGAAGCAGTAAATCACCCAGGGTGTGTGAGTGTGTACTGTATGTATGATCTGCTTGGTGCATTAAGCTACACGTATGCAAGACAGTGCGCACCATCTCATGGTAGTCTAAACACAATGCAAGTCAGTAAATATGATGTCTGGTAGGGCTGCAAGCCCATAACAATGAGTACACTGGTGTGGCTTGTGGTGGAGTTGACTGTGCCAGTTTATTATTTTTTTCTGCAATAAATGCATTAAACAGTCCCATATAAACTATTTTAGGCCCTGGAGGCTGGTGCTGTGTAGATCTGGGAGTGGAGAGAGAACGATTGAGAGCGCAAGAGCAAGAGCAAGAGAGAGAGAGAGAGAGAGAGAGAGAGAGAGAGAGATGCTAACTGGGTTTGAGAGCTAGCCAATTCCATCCTGCTGATGGTTACACTAAAATAATTATGACCAGATGTTCATTAATGGGCTTTTACTAGTCAGCTAAGTGAGCGAATAGAAAGAAATAGTTGTAGCATGTGATCTTTGCTTGGCTGGCACCCATAGTTCCATGCTTCTCTGCTCCTGGAACAATAGGTGCCATCGAAGGGCCTTCAGTGCCAGGCGTCCGTAGCAACACCTCTGTTTACTCGTGCATCGTGCCAACAGCTGGAGGAAAGAGGGTGGGAAGTATAGCCTGACAGCACTTCATTTAGACCAACACATATGAGAGCAACCTACACAAACCTGCACCAAAAAGAAGGCTTGGCTGCTCACCCTGGGGATCAACAACACTGTGGCACAGCAACCTCAATAATGAATGAACTTTAGAGGAACATGTAAGTATGTACAGTAAATATCGAAGGTCAGAGTTTTACGGCATGAAATAGATGTCCCCTATATATCAGTATGTAAGATCCAAGATCCGGGATCAGCCTTCATCCATGTGAAATGTGAAAACCCAACCTCAAAATGCCTGAGGCGTAAGACAATCTTGGTTCCCAACATTGTTTTTTTTTTCCCCATGTTATGATTATGAGTCTTCTGGTTTTGGAATGATGTCAGACATCCATGTCTCCTGAGTGTAAGGATGCACTCAGTCTTTTCACCCTAAATTCTCAAATTTACAAGGATCTCCAAAAATGTAGCGTTCCCCATAAATAAATTTACTATGTTGCAGTCCATAAGCCTACACTATTGCTGGATTAGTTATGCCTACAAGCTTGAAAAAAACAAAAAAAACAACAACAACTAAAAAAACCCAACTTACTGAAATGTCACACCACTGTTTTCCAGTAGTCCGCTACAACATATGGTCCAAATAAAAGATTTTACCAAGAAGCTGACATAATGAAGATTGTATGCCAGAAAAAATAGAGTATTGACATGAAAGATTTGCACAGATTTAAAATTACATTTATTCTCCCTCGTAACAGATTTAGCAAGAAAATGTTATTATATTTGAGAGCTGTGTGAGATCTAAGCCCCCTTTCTTCTTTTCGCATGATTTTTCAGGATGTTTTCTCTAGGAGTCCTCCAGCCAGACTGAATCACACAATCCATAATGCCTGTTTTAAGCAACCACTAACAAAGTATTTTAGTTGTGTTTACTTAAACAATAAGACCTCTGATGACCTCTCGTTTTATGAAGAGAAATTTACTTTCATAATATAACTAATTTAATTGAACTTTCTGTCCAGTATTGAATTAAAAATCATTTTAGTATTGCAGATCAGCTATTCAACCCCATAAACAAGCAAGAGATTTAACAAACAGCTCTGAATAAATATAAAAATATAGAGAGTTTTTTTTTTTTAATGAAACAATTACTCAACAAAGTTGGAGTTTGGCCCTGTGGAGCCTTATAGTAATTACTGAAGCAACAGTGATGTGTGAATTTGAGCAATGTACTTCATTTAAGATTATTCATGTTGATCATGAGTCTTCATTTTCTTTCATTTTCATGAGTCTTCATGCCTGTGATGGTCGTCACTATAATGTCAGTGATGACCATGAGGAATGGAATTCATTTGCTCTCTTGTTCCTCTTCTCCTGTACAGATTATGTCCAGATGTGCACACAGAAAGAGAGAGAGAGAGAGAGAGAGAGAGAGAGATGAAAGACATGAGCCAATCAGACAGTAACTTCACTAATGTGGCAGATCAAAAAGGTGAAAAAGCCTCTGTACATCTGTCTAAGATCTTTAATGACACATCATATCCTGTATCCTAATGGTGCTTGGATCATCCGTCTTTCCCTAATAATGGAAAACAATATGAATCGTTGCTTTTCTCACGTGTTGGACACCCTTTGACAAGGCAATTCATCTTTACAGACAGGTAGGAAGACTAGAACGTAGAAGCCACTGCATGGAGTGGAGTCATGCAGTGTACCATATTGGTTCTGTAGAGATATCAGATTAAATCTATTCATTTCTTTTTCAAATGCAATCTTCCCTTCATGGAACATGGCCCAAATGTGCGTTCCTGGAACATCTCATACTGACAGTTGGTGTCAACACTGGAACTATTGACTTAGGAAAAACGATAAACCTTGGAAAATAAAACAATTCAACTGACATTTTGTACTTGTACTTGGAATAAAACGTCCATGTATCTATTGTAACTTTCAGATTGTAAGACGTTACATTTAAGAATTCAAATAACGGAGAAAAGATTTTTTTTTTTAGCACTAAACACTGCAAAACACAATGGAAAGCTCAGACATTTTATCCAGTTACAATATCTTTAATGTAATCAAATGTATGTAGTATTTCCTACAATAAGATTACAATAAACCAAATAGAAGATTGTTAAACGTATTTCTAGATATTTTCTAATACTAGACTTGTTCAATTTGCAGATCATTTTGTAAGTTTACCAATTCTAGAAATAATAAAGAGAATTTTATTAAAAAAATTATTTCTAGAAAGAAACAAAATGATCTGCCAATAGAATATGAACATTTAAAGCTTTTTTACATTTAAAAACTATAAAAAAAAGTTTTAAAAAATGTTTTGATACAGAAATCTTTCTGTATCAAAATCCGGCTTTAAACTTCTCCACAACAGTATCTCGGACCTGCCTGGTGTGTTCCTTGTTCATCATGATACTCTCTGTGCTTTAAACGGACCTCTGAGACTATCACAGAGCAGGTGCATTTATACGGAGACTTGATTACACAAAGGTGGATTCTATTTATGAACATTAGACATTTCTTCC
>JAFFST010045079.1:54839-74172 GCA_022414735.1 Noturus placidus | reverse complement strand
AGACGCTAAGAGAGATAGTTAAATGTCTCCCAGAAGACAAAATACTAACAATTTCTTAATGTATTGTGTTGCCATCTTGAGTATCAGTGAATGCTATGTATAAAAAGAAAATATATTTTATGTACAGAGTACACACTTTCTATTTGAGGGGGAAAACATAATATAAAACCGCACACAATTATAACCCGGCAGGCAAATTTGTAGACACCTATTGTAGGTCCCTTCGCGGGTCCTAAACGTGGCATCCGCTGTACACAAACATGGCGGCTGAAGGAAACGTTTGCAGACTTGTGTTGTAGCTTTAGTAGAAATGCAAACATTTGTTAGTGTAAAAGTTTATAGTTTATATGTAAAGCTGTTATATTTGCGAAAATGGCTTCGTGGGCTGGGTTTTCAGAAGAAGAACTGCGGAGGATGCAGCAGAAAAGTGAGCCGAGTAAGTCAGATTTCCTGGAGGGAGGGAGGGAGGGGGTGAGATTTTCAAAGTTTATTCTTCAAAATGATGCTTGGCACAGTGACCTAAACACACTTTACTGCTCAGGCGATGGTGTAGGCGCTTCGTTTGGCCGCGGCCGGAGATCCGCTCCTACTAATCGGAGCAGGCAGCAGCTACAGCGGGAGAAGGCTCTACAGATGGCCGCTAAACACAAAGCGGCTCTCAGCGACTCTGCAATATCTCCTGAGCAGCAGCTTCAACCCGCAACACCACCCGCTCCTTGTCAGACAAATCCTGACAAAGTACCAAAGCAGGTGCTACAACAGGCGGAACCAGAACCTGGCCGGTTCGACTCAGAAGATCCTCCATCTGCAGTGAAGGAACTGGACAAACAGGAAGTGGAATTGTTAGTAAGTCTAATGCAGGGGAGGTTTGTGGTGACGTGGCTTCCGGGCATGAACATCCCGGATTTTACACTTTGGCGAATTAAGGCAAGACACCAGTAAAGAATAAGGTCCTTTTATTTATTTACTTATTTATTTATTTACTTATATATATTAATTAATTAATTACACACAACAGATATCATAGGGCGGCTGTGGCTCAGTCGGTAGAGCGGGTTGTCCACTAATCCACTAATCGTGGGGTTGGCGGTTCGAATCCCGGCCCGGGTGATCCCATGCCGAAGTGTCCTTGGGCAAGACACTGAACCCTAAGTTGCCCCCGATGGCAAGCTAGCACCTTGCATGCAGCTCTGCTACCATTGGTGTGTGAGTGTGCTCTCATTAGTAAGTCGCTTGTAAATGTAAAAATGATATTTCTGTAAAGCTGCTTTGAGACAATGTACCATTGTAAAAAGCGCTATACAAATTGATAAATTATTATTATTATATCATGCTCAGTCTTTCAGCCAATTGATTCCTGATAGTCGTATAAATATTTCTTGTATTGAGAGATTTTTTCCATAAATTAAGATGAATGTATACAAATAAGGCATCATCTAATTAAATATGCATAACCAGTAGTAACCCGAAAGAGCAGACACAGGGGTTTTACTGTTTGTGCAAATGTAATGAAAGCAAAATTCTACTGATTTGATGTTGCTGGCATAAATTATTATATATAAAATATAATTTAACTTATATAAATTAATCCATTTCTTCATGTAGTGTCTTGCCTTAATAGATCAAGGTGTGCTAGAACAATGAAATCTGTGAAGTGTGCTGGACTCGGGCTTTGCAGAACCACACTTGGGCACCTCTGGTCTGGGTTTGGATCAAATTTGGTACAAGTGAAGAAGTGTTTATACCATTCACTTTGTTAATGTATCTTTTTCGAGCTTATAATAGAACAGATTTCAAACCCTGCCAAGTGCTCACACCGATGGGTCCTGATAACCTGATTCCTTCTAAACGTTTGTAATTGTTCTAGACGAGAGAAGACCCGTCTGCAGCACCTTCAGTGGGAACAGCGAGTGATGGAAGAGAAGAATAAAAGAACCAAAGCTCTTCTTACTAAGACCATTGCTGAAAAGTATGAGTACCACCTTTTAACGGTTCTTTCTTCACAAAAATTCTCCCGTGTCCTCCAGGTGCTGGACTGTGTACACATGTTTAAACCTGAAATCCATGTTTCTACAGATCTAAGCAGACGCAAGCTGAAGTGGTAAAATTGAAGAAAATCCAAAAGGAGCTCCAGGCTCTGGATGATTCTGTATCCAGTGATATCTGTGTCCTCAGGGGGCTGATCGAGCAGGCCAGCCTGGAGTATTCCATAGCATGGTACGAAGTCCTGTTTTAATTCGGGCCTTCAGCCATGACACAGTGAAATTAGTGGTTTGTAGTTAGGTGGTTCCAGTGTCTGCATGGTGTCCCAAAAGTCTCCATACATAAGGGACTAAGTACTATAGCACCATGTTGGTTATGCCTTTGTTGGCGGATGTTTGTAGACGTCCACTTTTGATTGGGCCACAACATTTTTTTTTCAAATCTGTTAAGTTTGGCAGTAGCGTTGTGTGTGATGTGTTCACCATGTTTCCTGTTTAAAGTCCATCACAACCTTGCGACAGCTTCCCGATCCAGCCATGAGAATGATTTCCATACGTTGTTCTTCTGTCAAAGACATTCTTAAAGACTTTTATGGACCTTTTACGTAAAAGTGTTAATTTCCCCAATGTTAGGAGACTTGTGGGACACACCGAGTGGCTCAGTTATGTTATAGGAGCATTCAGATGGCCACACAGAAGGACGCATAAGCACAGTGTGCCTTCAAATGATTTAATTAATTGAAAACATTATCAAAACAGTCTCAACTGTAAGGCATTAACACCACTAGTTAAATCAGCACAACTAATTTACCTTGAAGGAAAACGGGCCTGATATTAGGACATAATCTTACACTTTTTAAAAAAAATATACTGTATAAACTGATTGGGATCAATGTAGTACAATTAAAGTTCCCAAAATCAACCCTATAGTTGGCAGAAATCATTGTTCCTAATTTGATAATTGCTGGGACCATGGCAGCTGAATAAGCCACTCCAGACTCACTCACAACAAGTTTCTGTTAATGGGTAAAGATTCTTCCTTATGCCCCTACTGTCAAAGTCCAATATCTCTAAGGCATATTTTAACTGTGAACCTTTCAACTCATCTAGGACTTTTTAAAAAAATTATTTGGTTGAATCATTAAACCATTAAGAGAGGTCAGATTTAGTTTTACATTTCGTTTAAAAAAAAAAAAAGTACATTCTTCATATTTTTGTTACGTTTTAATCGGTTTCCCACCATGAAAATGGCGTTAAATTACAAGCATATTATACTGTACAGTATTATCCTGCTCGAGAGCACAGGTTCCATTTACTGTTTTTATGTAATATGTTTGTACATTTGCATGCAAAGGTTACAGTATAGACAATACATTTTGCTAAGAATATTTTGAAATACTCACTATTTAACACCTCTTGATTTGAAAGGCACAGGTAAGACCTTTTTGTCTTTTTACTATCATTTTATCTCACTGAAATACCGCCCTCTAGAGCATCTGAATTCTTTATTAAGCCCATGAAGGTGCAAAACTCATTTAGGGACTGGCGATTAAATATTTGCTGTCTTCACCTTTGTCTGGATTTTACTGTACCTGAAAGAGAAGAACATTTTGGATCTGCTTTTTTCTTCATCCTATACACAAGGCTAAGAGAGAGACGCAAAGTAATTTGAAATATGGACCCTTTCTTTCAGCTTACCATACACTCGAATCTACTATTTGTCAATGATAAAGGGATTGTAGGTAGTGTTGTGTTGTGTTAAAATGTATTTCAGTATTCTAGCTTGCAGTAAGTTTTTTTTTTTTTAGCCTTGGTTAACTCAAACACCTGGATGACTAACCCGAGGAAAAAAACCCCAATATTGATGCTGATATTCACTCGAATAAAATAAGAATAGTGAATGCTTACTGTTCATGCTAATCCATCTCTCATTGCCTCCATTATTAAACAACATTAACATTCTGTGAAGTTCTCCTTATAATGTTCTTGTCCTGCTTTTTGTTCAGGAAGCGCGTGGAGAAGGCAGAGACCGAGTATGTGGCAGCCAAGTTAGACCTGCATAAGAAGACCGAGGTTAAGGAGCAGCTAACCGAGCACCTCTGTGCCATCATCCAGCAGAACGAGCTGCGCAAGTCACGCAAACTGGAAGAGCTGATGCTGCAGCTCGAGCTCAGCACAGAGCGGGCGTCCCAGGGAGCACATGAGGAGGCGTGTGGTGAGAGAGAAAACCCCGGCCACCCTGTTACGGTCAACGAGACTAAAGTGAAGAGTGATGAGCAGATTCAAACAGACTGCGCGGATATTGGCGTAACGCGCGACGTGACCGTAACAAGGACAAGCGAAGATCGGGAGAGGGAACTGCTCACAGCTACTGCGAGTGATCAGGGCTAGTTTCTGGTCTTTTGTTACAGATACACAGCCAGGTGCATGGGCTACTCAGATAATCTAGTAAAATCACCTTATTAGTAATGATGATAGTAGTTCTAGTATTATTTATTATGGTGGAGGGGAGTATGAAGAAAGTTGGGTACAGAAAGGGGAGAAAGAAAGGGGCGGGTGTGGCTCAGTCGGTAGAGCGGGTTGTCCACTAATCCACTAACCGTGGGGTTGGCGGTTCGAATCCCGGCCCGGGTGATCCCATGCCGAAGTGTCCTTGGGCAAGATACTGAACCCTAAGTTGCCCCCAATGGCAAGCTAGCACCTTGCATGCAGCTCTGCTACCATTGGTGTGTGAATGTGGTCTCATTAGTAAGTCGCTTGTAAATGTAAAAATGATATTTCTGTAAAGCTGCTTTGAGACAATGTACCATTGTAAAAAAACACTATACAAATTGATAAATTATTATTATTATTATTATTACAGCTTAAAAATTTAACAAAAGTGTTGTTTTTTTTTTTTTAAATATTATTTTTAATTCACTTTGCTATATACAGCTTAGATTTTCATGCAAATGCAGACCTTTTGTTAAAACAGTAGTGTAACACTATGCTCTATACTCTATCAAACTTTTATTATTGCGCAGTTTCGTGTACACTGTGCTGTAATGCAACTCTGAGGTTATATCATGTGAAGCCATGATTATTACGGGACGAGCCAACAGCCACGGCGTATTCCTGTGCCGTTTTTTTCAATCCTTATGAGTTATTCAGGAAAGAGAATAGACTGAGCATACTATTTATCTGGTCTTAAGGTGATATGTTTGTAATTTATGGAGATTATTCACCCTGCTTCCACAAGAGTGACTTTGACTGATGCTGTATTTTGACAAAAGGGTTCTTCAGTCCAAATTTTGAACGTTATTAATTTTTCATTAAGATGGATAGCCAAGTGTAAAGCAATGGATTTTCTATACGTTTTGAGTTGATGGAGAAATTTATTGATTTCTTTTCGGTCCTTTCTTTTTTGTTATGTTGATCAAGTAATTACGCTACATTTCACGTTATGTTTCTCAGAGATTTGATTTATTTATACACCACTTACACTATTTTTTACATGTTTGATGCATGTAAATAAAAGAAATGTTCTTATTTGAATTTGTTGCTTTGCAGTGCTGTTTGAGTTTTGTAGCGTTGGGAAGTTGTTTCAGTGTGTTGAGGATTTTGGAGGCTCCTGGTTTCAGGTATTTAAAACAAAAAAATTATAAACACACGTTCCTACACTTTATCCACTCTACTCAACCTGTTTTTTTTTTATTTTTTTTATATATACAAGGTTCAAATCTGGACATCTGTACATGGATGATCATAAATTTAGTTTATTTAATGAGTCTATCAGCGAGCACTCCTAGAGGTCGATGAGCATCTGCAGGTGAATTATGACCATCACAATATGCTCACATTACTTTTGATCTTTAAACTGGTTTTATGTGCTGGTGTTTGCTTAGATAACTCCATTGTCTGCTGGTGCACGAGAGAGAAGGTGTATGTACACCACCTGAGGGACTGCAGGGAAGGTTTTCTCTGTAAAGGCAGGTTTACCAGCATGCAAATATAGGTGGCTTTACTGAATGATTTGACTTGATGTACATTAAAAAAAGGTATATTGGTTAGGGTTGGGCTATACGGCGATTATAATATCAATCATGCTAAATTATGTCACAATATTCTTTTCTGAGATAGGTATGTATATCATGTCTTTATTAAATGTATTTCTCTTTTTTTTGTTTTGAATAATTACAGCTTGACTGGAAGCAGTTGAGTTGATTAACATTTTGTACTTTATCTTTTTGAAATGTTTCAAACTTTTTTTTTTTTTTTTGCTTCTAATTTTTATCTTTTCTGTGTTAAATATGTATTTATCATTAAAATATTATATGAATAACATTTATATAATAGATACATATATATATTATAATAATTATGTAATATATGACATAAATATAATAATTATATAGTATAACATTTTTAAACAAAACAAAAATGTATTTTTGTTGATTTTTTTTTATTTTTTATTTATTTTTATTTTTTTTTAAAGCTGTATTGCTGGAAATTTATTCAAAAATCTATATATCCTGATGCATATTGTGTATTGTACAAATGTGTTTGAAAAAAAAAAACAACTCTACATCACATCACCCACCCCTAATGTGGGCAGTATTTTCTGGCAGCTCTTGCATGTAAAGACGAAGAGCAGTATAAGCCTATCATCATGCCAAAGTTAATTCCTAAAAAGCAAAGTTATTGTGTAAACATGCCGAGAAAGGAATTCCAAGGCAGTCAGTATTGTTATTAAAGGCAAGGGAAAAAGGGCAATCTGAAATCCTTTAACTGAATAGGCACCTTCATTGTTTTCCTTGTGACAGCGATGCACTGTTCAATGTTTGTGCACTTTTCCCCTAATGTTCTCACAATGGGTGCATGTGTTTCTAAAATGCTGCGCACTTATATGAGCTGTTTGTTCTGTACTTCTGCCTGTGCTCCTTTTTTCTGACATGATTGTGATGTCATCTGCTCTATGGATCTGCTTCTTTTAAGCTCTAATTGCTTCTTTTTGCTTTATTGTTCAAATTAAGACTCACATTGGAAGCATTCACCCTGTATACTTGTATTTATCCACCGTTCTCCCTGTTAAATAGTTTTCATTAATGATAAATACATATTTTAAATACATGATAAATACATGATTTCTTTTTTTTTGTGTATATCTTATAATAAATTGTTTCAGAAATGCAAACAAAGTTGAATTACATCAGTCTGGGAAGGGTTACAGAGCTATTTCAAAGGCTCTGGGACTCCAAAGGACCACAGTGAGAGACATTATTTCCAAAATGGAAAAACTCAGCACAGCAGTGAACCTTCGCAGAAGTGGACGACCTTCCAAAATTCCTCCAAGAGCCAAGGACAACATCAAAAGGACATACAGGCCTCTCTTGCATCAATAAAGGTCACTGTTCATGACTCCACTATCAGAAAGACACTGAGAAAAATGGCATCCATGGAAGGATGGACAGGTGAAAACCACTGCTAACCCAGAAGAACTTTAAGGCTCATCTGAATTTTGCCAAAACACATCTTGATGTTCCTCAAACCTTTTGGGAGAATGTTCTGTGGATTAATGAGTCGAAAGTGGAACTGTTTGAAAGACAGGGGTCCCATTACATCTGGCATAAACGAATCACAGAATTCCACAAAAAGAACATCATACCTATGGTCAAGCATGGTGGTGGCAGTGTGATAGTGTGGCGATGTGTCAATGCTTCAGGGCCAGGGCAACTTGCAATAATTCAGGGAAACATGAATTCTGCTCTCTAACAGAAAATCCCAAAGGAGAATGTCTGGTCTTCAGTCCGTAAATTGAAACTCAAGTGCAACTGGATTATGCAGCAAGACAATGATCCAAAGCATAGAAGTCCTAGAAGTAAGTGAAAGTCTGATCTCCAGTTATCAGAAGTGTTTGGTTACAGTTATTGCTGCTAAAGGTGGCAGAAGCAGATATTACATTTATGGGGGAAATTAGGATTTCACATGGGTGATAGGGGTTGTATAATTTTTTTATAAAGCTGGATATAAACTGCTTTAATTCGTAAATCGTTTGTATGAACATTTATACAAGGAAGTTGGTATTCGTGAAAATCCCTTAAATTAGTAAAAACTTTCGTATCCTGCTCCTAAGTGTGTGTTAATTTAGGTACAAGAAGACTAACTAATGTAAACCTCAAATTGATCGACTTTAATTCATATAATTTGCACAGATTGCTGAACTTTTACATATGGAATATGCTGTGGAGTTTAAATGGCTTGTTTTTTTATTATGTTTACAGCATTTATCATGTTGCAGCTGACCTTATCTAGAGCGGCTTAATGTACTTTACACTCTCTCTCTTTCTTTAGAGTCTCTTTCTGTGTTAGAGATGATCAAAACCTCACAACTGGCAGAGAGACACTTCGCATAAAATGCAAGATGAATCACCACCAAATTGATTTATGGATGATGTCTGGCTTGTTTGGCATAGTCTGCACTGATGGACATAGCCAATCGACCTTGCTAGCTATCTTATGTACCAGGACCGCTCATTAGTCCTGCTGCCAAAGGAACACTGGAAGGAGGACACAGGTCTCAGAATTCTGACCTGGAGCACAATAAAAGAGCACAATAAAAGAGCTCAATGTATCTCTCATTTGTAAGTCGCTTTGGATAAAAGCATCTGCTAAATGAATAAATGTAAACGCTAAAAGATGGGGTAAGACAGAAAAATCCATTTCCACAATGAAAAAAACCTTTATGTACATTAAATTACATTACATTTGGGACGTCTCAGAATTTATTAACTAAGAAAAATAATCCAGAGTTTTCATAATTCCTTATGACAGTGAATAATTTTCAAAGTCTTAACTATTGAGATTCTAAGTAATTGGAGACAGAACTTTTTTAGTTCTCGATGTTTTCTTTACAAAGTGACCGCCAACTACTGGCCTCGCATGCATATACAGCGTTTTTAGTCATTTTCGCAGATCTGTGTGAACAGGGATCATTTTGACTACGTTGTTGTCTGTATGTGAAAATTTTCCGTTGTCGTGTAAACGTACCTTCAGAATCAAAAGCCAGTGTGACCCAGCTTTTGGGACTTGGGGCTCAGCTAGATTCCAACTCTATCTTCTTGGGACATTTTGTCCCAAGAAAGTGTTTTTCCTCTAGACAGAAGGACAATTGGAAAGATAGATATGTACCATGTACAAAAGAAGAAATTCTACTTGACATGCTTCCAGAAGCACAGTGGTCCTTGAGACTTTTTCACCTATCTGTTAGACTAGGTCATGTCAGTGGGTCTGTGTAATACACCCTTCTAGCCTACATCTTTGTGGAATACAGTTCCTTTAAGGTCAAGATCCTTCACCACACAAGAACCTTTGTGCGTACAAACAGCCCTGCTGCCAATGGTGGGCAGAGGCATAAGGGTATGGCCATTTTTGATTGATTGGTGCTGATGGGCCTCCACCAAGAAACAGGCCATACAGGATGTGTCCACCTTACTCACACACATTATGGTGCTCACCTTCACAATGAGATCTTTAGTACCAAAGTAGACCATACGATTAATCACTCTGACGTTAGATTCAGTTGGAATGCTATCCCACTGTGATACAAACCTTATCATGCCTTTTCCATGTTTGGGTAGTCTGCTGTGACTGTTTCCATTGCATGCTGGCATGCTTGGAAATTTAACCTCAGCTGTGACAATCACCTTTCATGGGTGTTTGTAAGTAATGAGATCTTGGAAGGCCCTGTGATGGATTGGCACCCTCTCCAGGGTGTACCATGCCTTGTGCTCCATGCTCCCTGGAATAGGCTCCAGGTTTCCCCGTGACCCTGAAGGAAGGATAAGTGGTATAGAAGATGGATGGAGATCTTGGAAGTAATTTCAGTTAAACACAAGTACCAAAGACAAAGGAACATATATTTATCTTATGAGAAGGGCACAAGCTCTCTAGACACATTTTCTTTTTCATCAGAAATTAGAGAAAAAGGCATCAACCTGTCAGAATTTTGGAGCATGGCTCTCAAGTTCTACCTGTTTTTTGTGATACTTTCCCATCCTGAGCCTTTCCAACAATATGGTGACTCAGCTACATAAATCACTAGGGCAGCATACGGTACAAGAATGCGCTCCATTTTACATGAAACCTCCACAAGTGGGCTCACCAATGCTTGGCCTCATGCAGAGTGAATTATCCACCAGGTCAGTGCAGTGGGCAGCGTTCCCAGAGAGTGGTGCTTGTGCCATGAAGTGATTCAGCAAATCACACTTTTTGCTAGCCCCTAGAAGAAGGTTCAGTAGCCCATGACTGACTTAGCAGCCTTCTGTACTGTACTGTATCCCATCCCATCAAGAAAGGCCAACATAATCCTGATTTCCACTACACTTTCTGCAAGCAGGCTTATTGTCACAAAAGTTCAAAAAGGTGTGGTTCATTTTCTATGCTATCTGGACCCATAGGTTTGGCACATTTATACAGTGAGCAATCTAATAGTTTTCTCAATGCTATATACCCTCAATCTACCATGCTCCTCAGTAGTCACACATGGTAAATCATTTTTGCCCCAACCTGCAACTCACCACAACAAGCCATGAAATGAGAAACACCTCTTTAAATAGTTATCAGTGGTTGTTCAAATTGCTTGGCAAAGAACCATTTGTAAAGTGCCTCAAAGCAGTCCTTATAGACCTCCTGAGAGAGCATTGGAAATGGTCATTGAAGTTGAAAGTTGAAGAGTACAAGAGGCTAGACAACTTTCCTAAAGTCTCCAGTAAGGTTTTATGCCAAGAAACTATGGCTTTGAAAATCATGAAATGTCTAGAATGCCTTTGTATGCTTATCATTAAGATTTCCCTTTACTAGAACTAAGAGGACTGGCACCTGGTCCAGGGTGTACCCCGCCTTGTGCCCGATGCTTCCTGGGATAGCCTCTAGGTTCCCCGTGACCCTGAAAAGGAGTAACCGGTAGAAGATGGATGGATGGAACTAAGAGGCCAAAACTTGCTCCAGCTTGACAATGCCCCTGTGCACAAAACAAAGTCAATGACGATACAGTTTGCAAAGGTTGATGTGGAAGAACTTATGGGGCCTGCACAACTCCCTGATCTGAACCCCACTGATCACTTTTGGGATGAATTGGAATGCTGACTGCACGCCAGGCCTTCTTACCCAACATCAGTTCCTGACTTCACTAATGCTCTTGTGGCTGAATGGGTAAATCCCTACAATCACATGCTAAATACTAGTGGAAAGCCTTCCCAGAAGAGTGGAGGATATTATAACAGCAATGGGGGAACTAAATCTAGAACGGGGTGTTCAAAAAGCACATATGGGTGTGATCAGGTGTCCACATACTTTGCCCACATAGTGTATGATCCAGCTAAACACTGTCCCAAGCACAAGAAGCTTCATCCCTTGAGAACCTGCTGTGGCTTTAGAATAAAAACAATTGAAGAAAGGAAAACATACCTGAAAGAGAAGAGGATTACTTATATTACTTACAGCTGCAAAGCCACACTGAAGTGCAACAAGTATAACACCAACAGTTGCAGTATAGCCTCGCACCTCATAAAATGGCCCACCTCCATGAGCACTGAAGGCATGCAAGCCCCTAACAGTGCATGGCAGGGAAGAGAAAGAACACACTTCATCAACACCAGCAGTGAGCTCTCCGTGCACTACAGGTTTGTGGAAAAGGCTTTCGGTGAAGTTCTGTTACAAAGTATGCCTCATAATTGTCTAACCAAAAGAGTATCCCAATGTGCCATCAAGACATATGCTGTATGCTGGATGATCAGCGCAACAGATTTTTGGCCAGGTTAGAGTTAATTGATTTATCCATCATCCATGGCAGTTAATATGTACCAAGAACCTGTGCTGGAGTGATTGAAACTTCAGGCAAAAGAGGAGTTGTCTCTCAGATCGAAAGCTTAAATGATGAAGTCAGCCTAGCATTGAAGATCCCAGCATTAGAACCTAGTGCCTACATCCTTCTTCTTTTGGGTAGAGTTATTCTCAGTGTTCATAAGCTGATGCAGCCAATTAATGGCCCACACAATTCTCCCTTTGCACAAAAACACACCTTAGACCTAGGCCTAGCCCACAAGCCCAATGTGCACAGTTTCAAGACAAGCGTATTATAAAAAAATGAAAGAGAATCATTACTTATTCCATACAACAGTTACATCATCTTAAAGGAAATCAGCCTCAGTCTCTTGAAGACCACACGAGAAGTAAACAGACAACTTAGCCTCAGCATCTTCAAGAGAACATCACATGATGATAAGCTTGCTATTTCTATCAAAATTGAGATAGAAATTTATAGATGAAAAGGTGGCTGGCACTGTTTCCTTAAAGAAGCTCCAGACCACCTGCTCCTCACAACAGAGCACAAGCTCTCCCCCATCTCTCTTCTCTATGATGTATCCTGGAAAAGAAAACAAAGAGGAAAAAGCAGTCTGTCACCTTCATGCAGAAAATATTTGACAGCACCTCTACTAACAGAAGAAATGGAATGCTGGTATTTGGCAACATTAGAAAAACTTGGTGTTTATTACCTCAGAAAACCAGAACAAATCCGAGTCTCAGTTTGTGAGACTTGTAGAATGCAGTACAGTGGCATCTCTCTCAACAAGGCCCTTCTTACCAATCCAGACTTGAGTAATAGCCCTATGCTTTCTCTGCTATCGAGATGAATACATCATGGAATTTAGGATAACGGTCCATGTGTTTGGAAACAACCCAACCACGTCTTGCACCCTGGAAGGTCTCTTGGACTTAAACAGTTGCCATTTTTGGTTGCTAGCAGTTGTTGAATGGGATCATGTTAGTTTGACTTATTTTTTTTGTACAGTAGCAGCCTGAAGTCTCTCTATCTCCACCATGCATGCTAATACAGGAGAAAGGCAAGAATCAGTCACAGACAGGTTTTACTGATCCTCTGAGGATTGTGCAAGGACATAGCTATGATTGGAGCAGGAAGAACATCTGGGTAAACTACTGCCTTCTTGGAGACAGGTCTAGGTCCTCTTCAAAAGACTCCTGCTTCAAGTCATATGATGATGATGTCTCTACTATAAGTTAATTGAAAAATCATCCAGGAGACAGAAATGAACAGCTCATATTCCTCCAGGTCAGGGGATCCAGAATGACAGGAATTTTTAGTGTTACCACTGCCTGTTGAAAAGATATAATTGGTTCTTCTTTTTTTTTAAACAGACTGATACACTAACATGCATGTACAGCGTCAACATGATTGCAAAGCCTTTTTTTTTCTTAACGTAATATTTTAAAATTAGAAAATGCTTTCACTTAAACTGATCAAACATGAATAAAGTAAAAAGCAGGACCAGCTTTGCTCCTATCCATGAACTAAACACTGACTTCAAATGCACCATATGGGGAATATACATTTTAAATGTACGTAAATTTTGGGTAATTATAAGCCACCTTGTCGTCTGTAAGAAAATATTCTATCCATCCATCCATCCATCCATCCATCCATCCTCTACCGCTTACTCCTTTATCAGGGTCACGGGAACCTGGAGCCTATCACAGGGCACATCGGGCACAAGGCAGGGTACACCTGGACAGGGTGCCAGCTTATGGCAGGGCACAATCACATACACACTCACACACCCATTCATACACTACGGACACTTTAGACACACAAATCAGCCTACCATGCATGTCTTTGGACTGGGGGAGGAAACCGGAGGAAACCCCGGACACACGGGGAGAACATGCAAACTTTGCACACACATGGCCCTGGCGGGACAGAAAGTATTCTAATTAACCAATATTAATCAGTATCTCTACCTCTTTACTTTATTGTTTGTTTTTAATTATTAAAATTTTCCCTTTAGTTTGAATTTTCTCTAATATTTAGTTTTCTCTCATATTTGTTTTCCATAATGTAATTTCATGCATACATCTTTATATTCTGTATGTACACTGTCATGGATGTGCCGATATAGGCACTGACTATGATTCCCATCAGATACTGCACGACACATGATCACGTCACATGATTGCTTGCACCTGATTCACATTTTGGTTGAATTATCAATGGAATTTAAGTCAGGTTTTTAACAGTCTTGTAGTTCATGTTGTTTCTGTGGTTTGCTTTGCATTCCATACTTTAGACCATAGTTCATATGTTTAACTGTTTTGTATGTATTTTCCTCTTTAGTTGTTGTTTTTACATTCTGCATGATAAAAGTCTGCACTTGCTTATGCCTTCATGTCCATTTCGAGACAAAATGCACGACTGATATTATGGATGCAGCAGACAGCTTGCATTCATTGATTCAACTATGAATTCTGTATCCAGAATTCTGAGTCCACCTGTCTGAAAGTTGAAGTCTTTCAACAGGATTATATTCCTAAGCACACTAACAAATCCACCAAGGAAGGGCTCAAAAAGAAGAAATGGAGGGTTATGGAATGGCCTAGTCAAAACCCGGGTATGGATCGCATTGAAATGTTGTAGGAAGATTTGAAACAGGCAGTACATGCAAGAAAACCCTCAAACATCCTTCTACTGAAAGAATACTGCATGGAAGAGGAAAAATGGTCAAAAACTCCAGGAAACCTTGTGGACAATTATGCAAAACACCCACAAGAAGTTATTTCTGCTAAAGGAGACAATATTAGATTCTGAGGCCAAAGGTGTACTTACTTTTTCCACAAAAGAATCTCACATCTATTGATATTTCTGTTGAACAAATAATTAAAAAAGGCAATTTTCCTTGTGGTTTTGTTCAAGTATATCAAGTTAATTAATAGGCACTGTTTCAAAAAGGATCAAAAATTTCCATGGGGTGTACATATTTTTTCCACATGGCTGTATGTTATAAACTGGTCTCTCACTATTACATACAGTATATTGTCATAAATAAAGTATGACAATAAGTAGAAGTGAGTTACCCATAAGCATCACAGAGGAATTGTATGGACCCTTGGGGAAACCCTGTTCTTTGTACGTAGCTGTACAGAGGACAAAACAATGCAAATGGCTTTGCAGAAACATTTTATTTTGACCAAGATGAGAGTGCGATATCAAATGGAAGGATTGCCTTTTCTTTTCACTGTTGCATACAGGTTTAGACACTGAAAATAAATTTTATTATGCGTGTATAATGGCTGCCAAGACTGAAATGCAAATGCATAAATACATATTTGATAGTTTAATTCGAGTTATGTTTTAAAATGTACACATTCATGAAGGAAATTCAACTGCAAATACTACATGTATGAATTAGAATATTCTGTAAAATGCTGTTTTAAAATATGAGATACAAAGTCATAATTATGAAATAATATACATCTTCAAGATAAGATGAAGTATTATTTATGACATAAGATAGAAAACAAGTCATAGTTTTGTATTTTCAAGTCAATTTTGAAATATTGTTTTATGTTAAAGCCATTTTCCCATGATGAGAAGTCATAGTTTTAAAATACTAAGGCATAATGATGAGATTAATAGTTATGATTATGAAATAATAAGTCTGGATTCCACATATCTCAAAATTATTGTTTGATTTTTACATGTATATTTATGGCATTTGACAGATGTCCTTATCCAGAGTTACTTACAGAACTGCTTTGATGTCTTTATCCATAAAAGCATTCTGACACTGGTTCACTTGATCACGGACTAAAAATACCATCAGTGTAAAGAACTGCTGAGGAGGTTATATCGTAAGAAAAGCACGCAGACAACATATTTATAGTAAATAAAGTGCTCATTTAGGTACATCATGAAGAGGTAGGTATTTAGACATCGTTTGAAGACTGCCAGTGTTTCATCTGTTTGGATATTTAGAGGTACTTAATTCCACCACCTAGGTGCCAGCACAGACACGAGTCTTGATGCATGCCTTCCTTATACCCTGAGAGATGGTCGGACCAGTCCAGTGGTGTTAGAGGTTCGGAGGGAGTGTGGTGCTGTGCAGGGTGTGATAAGTGATTTACAGTAAGTGGGTGCTGGTCCATTTTTGGCTTTGTAGGCAAGCATCAGTGTTTTAAATCTGATACAGGCAGCTACAGGAAGTCAGTGGAGGGAGCGTAGTGTGGGTGGTGATATGGGAGAACTTAGGAAGGTTGAAAACAAATCAGCTGCATTTTGGATCAGTTGCAGAGGCCAAATGGTGCTTAGAGACAGACGTTCCAGGCGCGAAATGACAAGGGTCTAATAGAAATGGAACGAATCGTTCTGATGTTTTAAAGGAGAAATCAACATGAGTGTGTCAAATTAGCACTGTGAGAGGAAATGGATAGTTGATTGTCTGTGGTTATCCCAAGGTGAGACAGGTGAGATCTGAGAGTTGTCCAGGGAGATCACAAGATCATGACATGGGTATAAAATAGTATCTCAAAATGATTATGATTGGTATCTTATAATGATGACTTAGTATCTTGTAGTTGACATAGGAGCTCATAATGATGACTTAGTATCTTGAAATTATGACTTGGTAGCTTCTCATTTTAAGACAATACACAGAAATAAAAAAGTGTCCCAAAAGTGTCCATTCATAGGGGACTATACTGTACCAGCACCATGTTGGTGCCTTCACCTTCATATGATCGTTGATGTCCACCTCTCGGTTGGTCCGCAACACTTCCAGTCTTTTTGAATTTGTTTATATGCTTGCTATGTTTCATATTAAAGTCCATCGCAACCTTGTGACAGCTTCCCGATACAGCCATGAGAATGATTTCAATACGTTCTTCTTTTGTCAAAGGCGTTCTTAAAGGCTATATATATGTAGTTTATATAAGTTGATAATTTTAATTATCAATTTGCATTCATAGGAATAAATACCTTCATAAATAAAAGTTATTTGTAGTAAGTTACTTTAAAAGGTAGGTTTTCAGGGGGAACTTGAAAGTGGAAAGTCGATCACAATTATGGATATCTGGCAGTAAAGGGTAGCATTGCTAAAGGATCTGGACCCCATAGAAGTTAGAAGTCAGATGAACCGGGGAGAGAGAGAGAGAGAGAAAGAGAAAGAGAGAGAGAGAGAGAGAGAGAGAGAGAGAGAGGAACAGGATCTAAGATTGCAGGTACAGTAGGAGAAGATAGATAGGAGGAGGTAGGAGAAGACTGTTGGAGAGTATGAGTTATATGGACAGAGTTAAGGGTTTGTGAAATAATCCCTGCAGCTGAGATTTGGACCAGCTGTAATTTATGCAGATTTTTTTGTGGTAGAGCAAATAGAAGGGAATTACAATAATCTAAGCGGGACATGACTAGAGCATGTATGAGAGTGGCAGTGCTGTGAGTTGAGAAGGAGGGGTAAAGAATGTTGCGCATGTGGAAATAAGCACACCGGGTAATATCATTTACATGTGCTTCAAAAGAAAGAGTGCTATCCAGATTGACACCCAGACTCTAAAGTTTCAAAAAGTGAAGGACAGTGGAATTATCAATGACCATATTCAGTCTTTTTAATTTGCCAAGATTGGACGTAGTACCTACAAGAAGAACCTCAGTTTTATTGCTATTGAGTTTGAGAAAGTTACAAGAAAACCATGATTGAATTTCAAGTAAACAGTTATGAACGGATGACGGTGGGAGAGAAGAATTTGGCTCAGTGGACAGATAGCAGTGAAAGTGGATTCCAAACTTCCCAAAAATATAGCTGAGAGGTAGAAGATCCCTGTGGAACACCAGTAGTAACTGGAGAGCTCTGTGAATGGACATTTTTCATTTGAACAAACTGAGTGCGAACAGAAAGATAAGATTTAAACCAAGCAAGAGAAGTGCTGCTAATACCAATATATACTAATCTCTCTAAAAGGATGTTGTGTGAGATTGTGTCAAAGGCTGCGCTTAAATCAAGAAGAATGAGTATAGTCAAAAGTCCTACATCAGCTGAGCTTAACAGTGTTTTTGACCAGAGCTGTTTTAGTGCTGTGATGTGAGCTAAAACCTGACTGGAACTGTTCATAAAGGTTATTAGTTAGAAGATGTTTGTGGACCTGAGAAGCAACTATCCTTCCTAAAAATTTTTGAAAGAAATTTTCTAAAAATTGGAGATTGGTCTGTAATTTTCAAGTATTTGTGGGTCTGAACCAGGTTTCTTCAGTATAGGACAAATCACAGCAGTTTTAAAGGATGACTTCACGGGACACACCCAGAAGTAAGAGATGAGTGAATAACTTTAGTTATAATGGGGAGCAGGGAGGGTAAACAGGCTTTAACCAAATATGTAGCGAGGGGATCTAGCTAAGAAGTAGATTATTTGAAATTACAGATAGAATTGGATATTTCGATATCAGTCAGGAGAACAAAGCTCATAAGTCTAGTTTGGGGAGTTCATGAGAGATTGGATAAAGTGACCTACAAGCTACATTACTCATGGCATTCAATTGCTGGTGATTGTTAGAGATTTTATCCTCAGAAAAGATCAGAAAAGTGTTACAATAAGATGTAGTTTGCATGTGAGCTGGAAGAGTGTCAGGAGACTGAAGAAAGTTATTTACAGTAGAGAAGAGAGTTCTAGTATTGCCCTCAGCAGACCTAATTAGATTAGTATAATAGTCAGATTTTGCTTTAAGAAGAGATTCCTTATATAGTAACACATGGTCATCGTACATACTAAGAACGGTTTTGATATGAAGACGTTCTAAATGGTGACCATGAGCTTGAAGCTGACGTAATTCAGGGCTATTCCAAGGTGCAGAATGAGAAAAGGAAACTGTATGTGTTTTGAAAGGAGTTGGAATGTCCAGGGTATTTAAAAGACTGTCGTTGTAATGGGAGACTAGTTCATCAAGAGTAGTTACATTTTCATTAATTGATAGATTATCAAGATGATTTGAGAACACAGACAAATCAATATTATTAATATTACGAAATGTGATATCACGACCTACGTTCACATTCCATGCCGGTAGATCAACAGTGAAAGATACTAATCTGTGATCTGATATAGATCAATCTGTACAGTAAATAGAAGAGACATCAGAACAGCAGACAAGGTCAAGAGCATGTCCTCTGGTATGAGTAGAAAAATCTATTAACTACTTGAGTCCAACGCTTTCCAGACATGATAGGAAATCCTTTGTGAGGGCACAATTCAGATTATCCACGTGTATATTAAAAAATATCCCCTAACAGTATTGCGAGGCAAAGAATGTAAAAAAATTAAAAATGAAGAGGATTCACTTAAGAAATTAGTATCCATCTTAGGAGGACGATACACAGTGGCTAGAATAGAATAGTAGGTGATAAGCAAATAAGTAAATGCATGGAGGAAATAGACTAAGGTGCTGGCTTGGGCATGGTTTGTATACAGGTGTAAGAGACCTTTAATGGTGTATATATATATATATATATATATATATATATATATATATATATATAT
>JAFFST010045079.1:18695-44743 GCA_022414735.1 Noturus placidus | reverse complement strand
TCATTTTATTATTATTATTATTATTATTATTATTATTATTATTATTATTATTATTATAGTTTTGTAGTAAAAAGGTGTAAAGGGAATCAACCAGGTTGTGCCTCATACTTAGGCTCATCATGTCAAAATATTTTGCTTTCACTTCAGTAGCCTATTTGTGTTATATATATATATATATATATATATATATATATATATATATATATATATATATATATATATATTAGATTGTTTGGGCATGCTATCTGTGTAACCTCTAGGTTTTCATAATTGTTTTGAAAATAATCATTTCCTCTCCTCGTCCCAAAGGTGTGGTTTCAGAACAGACGAGCAAAGTTTCGCCGAAATGAGCGGGCCATGTTGGCCAGTAAGAATGCCTCGCTCCTTAAGTCCTACTCAGGAGATGTAACAGCGGTGGAGCAGCCCATCGTGCCTCGACCCGCCCCACGCCCCAATGACTACCTATCCTGGGGCAGCGCCACCCCTTACAGGTAACCCCACTCTCAATCCCAGCATGCCCTCTGGTTATCTGCTTTGTTTTCCTTTCATTTCCTCTCAGCACTTGACTTCTGCTGCATCTGTGTTACTAGCCCAGTCTTATCTGCTGCTCAGTTTATTTCCATCAGTTTGACTTGTTTTAACATGTACCTAAAGCAAAATAATTTACCACTGAAATGAACAAAATAACTAAAAAGGCAATTTGCAGAGACAAGTGTTGCAGAGTGTTGTGATGAAAAGATTTCCCAGTCAAACAGATCAAAGAAAGCAGCACACACAGTTGTATGTTCTCAAGAAGTTCTGCTTAGTAGTCTCTCTCTCAGTAGGGAAGGAGGGGAACTCAGGAACTCAACCCCTCACTGTTAGGTGATAATCTGAAAACAAACCATGTTAAATCCACCTCTGTGCCCTGTGACCTCTGGGTTATAAGCTAACAAAGTGAGGAGGATTGCTTCACTGGGCAGGATTTTCTGTGACTCTGGTTACACTGGTTATGGTCCACACAGTGATGTCTGTTCTTTTGAGTGGTACAGAACAGCTGACCAGGCTACTCGGGCCAAATGCTCAATTTCTGAATGTGAAAATGTCTTTCTTACCACTTTCTGGCATATTTATGCTTACAACTAGAAACGTAGCCAGTAAAACGAGCTAATGCAGATTTGTGGTTGTTGTATTTTTTTTCCTAATGCACTGATGTGCACAATTATTACATGTTAATAAAGTACATATAAAGCCTTATTAACTATTTATATATTCTTAAGCTGGTTTCCGAGTTCGGAGGGAGGGGCAATGCGAATGCCACAGAAAATGCTGCCCACAGAAAGCAAGTACTTTTTTAAATTTTACTCTATGTGAATTTTTTTTCTCCTTATTATTATTTTGATTTATTTATTTATTTTTAAGATCTCAGATGTGTAGCAGCAATCAGAGAACCAAATAGTCTCTTTGGTGTTTGAGCCAAATATAAAATTGTATATAGAGTATATAATATCTGAGACCTCTGAATCTTTATAGATTTTTTTTTTTCTAATCAGTATCTGTGCACTCATTATTGCTGTTGCTTATTTCCTGTTCATCAGCACAGTGGCAGCCTACCCACCCACTTGTGTCAACACCACTTCCACCCAGGGAATGAACATGGCCAACAGCATCGCTAACCTAAGACTAAAAGCCAAGGAGTACAGCCTCAACCAGGTCCCCACTGTTAACTGAGACGAGGGGGTGAGAGAGTGAAGACGGGAGGATGGAAATGAAGAAGAGGAAGCCTCAAAGCAGTTGGATGTCTTAGAAGGCCTTAAAGAATGGGACAAATTGGGTCTGAGATTCCCCTTTCTGCAAAACTCCAGTGGGAATGGAACAGTCCTCTGCTCCTTCTGGAATTATGGTTCTTCCTCCCCCGGCCCTCCTCCTCCTATACTGGCTTTTTTTATTATACCATCTTCATCACTGCAGATGAATGTAGATACTGTTCCGAGGAAATGAAACTCTTCATATATCTGGACTAATATGGAGACTGCAAGGCAGACACAGTGTCTGGATGATTTAACCCCCTTTCTTTGCGGCTTTGAATTAGACTCAACTGAATGAAGCATGTTCTTCGGAGAACCCAGTGGATGATTGTAGTTTGCTTAAGTTTGAATTTACACAAGACCTGGATGAAAAGGTTTCATTGCTGGAAGCTCGATGACAAAAAAATTATTCTTGATTCTCCAGCTCTATTAAACGTGAATGGCCGATCCACCTTAACTGTAAAAAGCTGAAGGAACATCTAAATACCGAACAGCTAACCTTGTTGTGCTAAACGAGGAAGGTCATGTCTTAAATACATTTCATTCTATATAACCTACTGTACCACTGACACGTATCAGTTGGTTCATGGTGATACATGTAACTTCTCATACTAACACAAATGTAATTAGTTTTTCAAGGTCAATTTATACTTCCTGTTTTTTTTTTATTTTATTTTTTATCTGTATGCCATTTCATAATTGCAAAGCATATGGGAATAAAAAGACTTGCTTTTCAAGCAGTAATCACACATTCAATGGACAGTTCATCTAATGTGTTCCTAACAGCTCTGTTGCAGGCAGCAGAGAAAACAACGTCATGATGAAAAAAAACCTAAACAAAACAACATTTTCCCCATTTCTAACTAATATGCTAAGAATACATTTCTGAAACAAAATTTTCCCATCATGTTCATTTACTGATTAATGTCAGTGGTGTGGGTCAGGGTGCTGTGACTTTAAACAGGGTTGGTTTTGTGTACATCTCTGTGGAACTGTGTGTGAGAAAAGGATTTATTAGAAAGCGTAGTAAATGCTTGTTTTATTAATTTCAAATCTGACTTCCCTCCAAAATCTTCTCTTCTCTTCTCTTCTCTTCTCTTCTCTTCTCTTCTCTTCTCTTCTCTTCTCTTCTCTTCTCTTCTCGTCTCTTCTCTTCTCTTTTTGTCTCTTCTCTTCTCGTCTCGTCTCTTCTCTTCTCTTCTCGTCTCTTCTCTTCTCTTCTCTTCTCTTCTTGTCTCTTCTCTTCTCGTTTCTTCTCGTCTCATCCCTTCTCGTCTCTTCGCTTCTCCTCTCGTCTCTTCTCTTCTCATCTCGTCTCTTCTCTTCTCGTCTCATCTCTTCTTGTCTCATCTCTTCTCGTCTCTTCTCTTCTCGTCTCATCTCTTCTTGTCTCATCTCTTCTCTTCTCATCTCTTCTTGTCTCAACTCTTCTCTTCTCTCAGTTTCTTTACGTGACATATTTTCAAAAACACATTTTTAAACAGTGCGGTCACACTGATTTTCAAATCTTTTGAATATACAGATTTTTTTTAAAGTGTGAGAAAGTGATTAGTCATTTATCCCCATAGATTTTTCCTATGCTTTTATTCATGGATGATTATTAAGTAATTTGAATAAAGCAAATTATTCCTGAATAACATTTTACTTCTTAACACATAATTTACTTTGTTATTTCCTTATTTTGGCTGTCTCCATGTTTCTCAAAACAATCGTAATGCTCTTTTAATGTAAGTGAAGTACAATTTTTACATGGCCTTTGATTTGGGCTTTATTTAGTACAAAATATTATTTGATGTTACACAGAATGCAGCTTCAATTTTCTTATCCCCCCCCCCCCCCCCCCCCGACTTGGGCAAGAATTCTGATGACCAGTGTACTTATTATAGTTTAATATTACGCAATACTGGTACAAATGTACTTATGTATATAAACGTTCTTAAAGTGCTACTCTGCCCTTCACAAAGAAATAAACCCCACTATAGATGTATAAAATAAAGATGGCGGTAATCATCACTGCATCAACGCAGTGACTACTCCATCTCCTTGTGCACTGATGCAATGATGTGGATCATTTTAAAAGCTATTCTATAAAAGACAATAGGTCCATGGTTTGTTTGTGTGTAGGCATTTTATCTCAGATTCAATAATGTATCTTGTGTATCATGCACTCTGAACTCTTGCGTGATTCTTGCGCCAGGCCTGGGTGTGTATGTCTCACCTTTCAGGCAGCCTTGGCCTTGTTGACCTGAAGTGCTTCCAGATGTGCGTAGGCAGTGACCTGCTCGCCCCATCTGCAGCACCTCGGGCCTGGGGCCCTCGCTCCCTCCTTCAACCCTGCCGGCGTCCCCTCAGACGGGCCGCGAGCGCAGCGGATGACATACAAGCGCCTCACCCCCTTCAGCACTACATCTGGAGCTTATTACAAAGGAGACAGTCCGAGAGAACCCGTGCGGGGGGAGGCTCAGTGTGTGTGTGTGTGTGTGTGTGTGTGTGTGTGTGTTTTGTATGAGAAGGAGTGTATATGAGTTTCAGGGGTTGGTGCAAGCATATGTATGCCAAGCTGTTTACATATGCATCAACTCTTTAAAAAAATCCTTTCCTTCTTAACCTTGTATTATTCTTGCTGTCATTCTCACCCTCGTTTTCCTCATTCCCCATCATAACTGCACTGTGTGTCTTGTCAGAGCTTTAGTTGAGCTTTTATGGCCTCATGATGGTGGAAAATTTATTAATGAGAGGCTCTTGGATCTGGGTTTGTAGCCTACAAAAAAAAAAAAACCCAACAAAAAAAAAATCTATTAAACGCTTAAATGTTGCAGGCTTTGAGTGAAATATGGCCCAGCTCTTAAAAGCATGTGGTTAGGGTGAACAACCAAAATAATTCTCTTAACTCAGTGCCAGCACAGAACATACACACATACTGCGTTCGCCTATGTTGAGCTATTGAGGTCTGAGCACCGTAATCCACCTGCTGTGTGAAATACAGTCGAGTGTACAGTGCAGCTCTGTGCAGAACACATAGAGCAAAAAGACAATTTCAGCTACACTGGCATGCAGATAAAGCTCACTTCATTAACCCATGTCAAGAGAAAATAGCTCATTGTTGTCTTTAAATGCTAAGACGGAGTGTACTGACCAATATAATGATGTAACATTCCTGAACATTTGAGCTTCTCTCAGCGAAAGCTTCATGTGGGAGCTCGACCACAAAACTTTCTATTGTCCTACCCACTCTCGGTCTTTAAGCAGTGATTATGAGTGTCTTGCCATGTTCAAGGAACTCTTGTTATCGTGCTTTTAAACATGTCAACCATGCAACCTTTGGTTTTGTTTTTTGATGAATTTGCCTTTCCCCGTCTTTCCTTGCCCTCAAACAGCTCCACACAAAGAGCAGAACTAATACACATAACTAAAATTCTGGTGACAGATGTGACTCTGGACCTCAGTCATCACCATGTAACCAGCTTTAGTTTTATCCATATATGAAACGGGGGCATATATTCCTCCAAAAGCCAAACATTTTACAGCATGTGCTGCGTAGAGGCTTTTATTTACAAGTGAAATGTCAGAGAAGGAGGTGATTGGGATTTTAGTTCCTATAACTCTGGAAGAAAAAAAAACAAAACAAAAACTAAACATGTGAACGTTGGAATGAACTGGTGACAGCTTTCAACTTTTTGAGGAAAGTGCAGCGAAGAAACACAGACCAAAAACACTGCTCTAGTCTTCACTAGCTAGAGCATTTCTCTGGGATTAAAATCCCTTTCTATTTTTTTTCCTGCTTCCTGGAACTTTGTTAGCTTTAAGGAGGCAAAATAATAGGAATGAACGTTTGCATGGATACGTATGAATGCTTATTTACTATTAACCATTTTTAAGAATAATAGCGAACATTAATACACTGTAAAACCGGGTAAGTTCATTTAACTCAAAAAATTTGAGGAAACTAATTACCTCAAAATGTTAAAGTTGATAAATCAATTTGTTTAAGCCAAATACACTTAAATATAAAAATTTTTATATTTAAGTGTATTTGGCTTAAATAAATGAATTTATCAACTTTAAAATTTTGAGGTAATTAGTTTCCTCAAATTATTTTTGGTTTTACAGTGTAGCTGACATATTTACAGTGGTAAAGGATAACATAGTTATTTTGATATAAAAAATGTTCCTATTATTATATTATGTTATTAATTATAACATTATGTTATTAGTTTGTGTATTATTAATCATTTGAGATCTTAAAGGAGGCTAAAGGGATGCTTCATAATAGCTTCGAATTCACTTTTCTCCAGAAAAATAGTATGTAAGTGTTAGGATTCTGTGAGATTCACACGAATTGTTGATTAATGAATTCATACCTGAAAGACCTGAGCACGAGCTTATCTCCTCATCAGTCATTTGGTATTTTCCTGCATAGCGCTGGCAAACGCCTCAGGTCAATAGCAAAGCTAAACTCTCTTGGGGTTGCAGGTCAAAACAGGGGTCGATTTTACACCAGCTTCAAGACTTCACATTCAGGTCACAGAACGGACGGGGCTTGTATGTTCATTAAACGCAGCTGATGCTCGATTGAAGGTGCGTTCCACACGTGACCCAAAAACGTCTGCACAATAAAACATACTCAAAAAGCCTCAAACATGTGAACCTTAGAAAAGATCAAACGTCAAGTACCTTTTTAACCAGCTGACCTTTTTAAACAACACCTCACTCTTTGTCACGGGTTCATTGATATAGTCAAGGAGCGCCACGCGGGTCTTTTCGGGGCTGACCTCGGTAGTTAAACTGTCCCTAATTTGAGTGAAACAGCTTCCTGCTCTCATTACTCATTGTCGGCTGAGCAAGGGGACAACGAAGGTCTCGACGGCGCCGCTGTGCTGGAGAGAAAACAGCCTAGTGACCGGTGGCACCCAAGCAAAACGCTAAGGTCAATGTCCAAAGCAGCCGCTAAAACCACGGGAAACAGAAATAGGTTGGGGTGCACAACTTCCTCTGTGAGAATGTGTCACTTAAAACGAGGATATGGTTTTCTGGAGGGATGGGATCTCAGAGTAAATGTTAGTTTAGTTTGTCTCTGGAGGTTTCAGATGTTCCTGAAGGTTTATTCCATAACTTCATCACTGGGGATTCTCTGAGAGATCACATCCAACAGAGTCTGATTGCTCTCATTAATCACATCAGCGAGCTATATTTGAAATTCTCAGATGAACTTAAAACGTGAACGTGAAACAGTCAAACGGACATGCAGAGATGCTTACAAAGATGGAAAGCAAATGAAAAGATGTTTTTAGGATTTCTGCAATGATATGCTCATCTCTGATTATGTATTGCAGTCCATTCTTGTAAATTTCCATAGAGGAAGTAATCCCGTCATTAATCTTTGTTAGAATGCTGATCCATCACGTCTCTGCTAATAAGTCCAAGCTAATGATTTAATGGCGCAGGCTTAGATCTACTTACCCTATATATCTTCCATCACTCATTTTTTTTCTGTTGGAAAGAAGCTTTCTCCCTTTGGAGACACCTGTCAGTTTCTGAGACAGCCTTGCTTTGGAAAGTTTTCATAAGTGCTAAAGGAGAGGGGTGGATATGCTCAGAAACAAATATTACAGTCACATCTTGTGCCAGGTTAAATTCCCCAACAAACGTGCAGTTCGGAGATGATGGAAAGTCACAGAAAGTCTGCTTTTAATTTTCTCCTTGTTCTTACAGGGCACAAAAATCGACACACACACACACACACACACACACACACACACACACACACACACACACACACACACATTGAGCATGCTAGTTGTTCAGGAAGTGGACCCAAGGGTTTATTTTTCCTAATTATCCATTTAGTTTAAGTGGCAGGAGGTGATGAGATACATGCTGAACGGAAATTAATTATATTATTGTTATTAAACAAAGGTGTTAAAGCTAATACCTGATTATTTGGCACAAAAGATAACCACTCACAACTGTTTTGTTTCATTATGATTGAAACAAGATGCGAATGATTTCCTCAACAAAAAAAGAGAAAAAATGTATCTTTCAGGCTTCTTTGTAAACCTCTTTGTTTCCTAAATTGCAGAAAACGTCTTTTTAGCTATGTGCAATCAAAACTTTCAAACATTTGATATAATTGTTTCTGCAATAATGGCCTGACATTACAGAACTCTGCACTATGCGAATAACTAATCGGTTTAGATAGGTTTGAGATTTTATGGAGTGAGACGAGAGAGTTTATTTTTCAGTTTGTCGAAATAATATGCATTACTCTTTACACATATCCTATTTCAGATTTACAAATGTGTTTCTAATATATTGCAGCTCTATTAAACAGCATTCTGTCCATATCATGCAGCCCTATGACTGATCTCTGCCTGGCTTTATTTTTTAATTTTTTAAATATATATATTTTTTTACATTACTAAGCTGTTGGTTTATAATATTTAAACTGGGACGTGCAAACAATCTCACCAGTTCCAACCATACAAGTGAACGTGGAGCACAGACACCATTTCTCCCCCCTCCCTTTCGGCCTAAGTTCGTGACTGTCATTAGAATCCA
Organism: Noturus placidus; assembly: GCA_022414735.1. Lineage (NCBI taxonomy): Eukaryota > Metazoa > Chordata > Actinopteri > Siluriformes > Ictaluridae > Noturus > Noturus placidus. The sequence continues at coordinate 36,398 of JAFFST010045079.1, read as the reverse complement.
TTTTAATGACGGCATTGTGGCAGCATGTGTGCAGAGAGTCGTGACACTCGAATCCGCTTTTCATTCATCTATGAGACTAATTGAAAACACAACTGTCTAAACATTCCTAGATTCCTAGATGTATGTAGCAGAGAGCCGGTAGAAGTACATGAATTAGTTACTCACGTAATACACGTAAAATTCTATAAGTTCAAGTAGGATAGTGCAAACTGAGGAAAGAATCACAAACAAGACGGTGCTCATAAGTATTTGGACACCTGACTATCATACCCATATGTAGTTCGTCCCCAAACTGTCGCCACAAAGTTGGAAGCACGATTGGAATTCTATATAATGTCTTTATATGCTGTAGCATTTCAGTTTCTCTTCACTGGAACTAAGAGACCCAAACCTGTTCTAGCATGCGCACAAAGCGAGCTCCATGGAGACATGGTTTGCCAAAGTGGGACTGGAAGAGCTCGAGTGTCCTGCACAGAACCCTGACCTGAACACCTTTGGGATGAACTGGAACACCGACTGCACACTGTCTCTGTCCGTTCCTGATCTCACTAATGCCCTTATGCCCTTCTGAATAAATATTCCAAATTCCAACAGCCACGCTCCAAAATCTATTAGAAAGCCTTCCCAGAAGAGTGGGGGTTATAATAGCAAAGGGGGACTAAATCTGGAATGGGATGTTCAACAAGCACATATGGGTGTACATACGGCTAGGTATACACAAACATTTGATCATGTACTGTAAGTATAGTGAGTAAACATTTCTCAAAGCTAGCTCAATAACTAGTGTTAATGAGCATAATAACTGTTGCTTGCATGTTAAGCGGCAATATAAGCAGCTTAGGTTTAAATTGTAGCTACTGACAGATCACAAATTCAGTATTAAGTAGAAATGATTGTATTTAATTCTTGAAATATCACAGAATTGGACTTGGCATGGTTATGTGTACTATATGATTCTCTGTGAGTGTGTGTGTGTGGGTGGGTGTGTGTGTTAGTTAATGCATATAATTTTGGGAAATTACGACGTACCTCACTACCGTGGCTTAATAGCTGTACTCTTGTGCTAAATTGACATTTATCGGCATCCGTCTTCATACTAGTATTTTATGGTAGACCCCTAATAACCATCTGTTTGTGTTCGATGCCAAAACACTCCTCTGGTATTTATTAAAATGAATGTTCTGGTGTGTCTAAGACGATCTGTGAAAAAAACAAAAAAACAACAACAAAAAAATAACAGCTCATGGCAGCTGCTTTTGACATTTTGTTTTCATGGGGATGCAGTAATCCTGTTTTACCTCAAGTCATCAATTGTGTTCGCTTACAAAATCTTCCTGCTTTCATGCAAGAAATGCTAGAAATCTCTCTTGGTCAGGGTTGTATAGATTTACTCGCTCAAGGCCTCATGAAAGAGATTCTATTCCCTGAGAGGAAAAAACTCTGCTTGGAGATGGATGTGGGTTCAAGGACTGAATTTTCATTTTGTTATATATATATATATATATATATATATATATATATATATCCCAAGTGTGGAATTATATTTAAAAAAGAGTTTTGTAAAGACTCGGCCTCTGGGGCTTGTACGCACAACTCTTGCTTATTTTAAGTCAAGAGAATGACTCAGAGGTATGATCAATAGAAAAGACACATATACACACTTGAATATGGAGCACAATAAGTTAAGTTTGTAATAAGATTCTCTGTCCAATAGTGTCTCTGTGGAAGCATTAAAAACATATCAGTCCTGACTGATCATCCTATGAGAGTGAGCCGATCACTGCTTTCCAACATTTTTGGATGTTTTTCCTCATCTCTCATCTCATGTTAAAATCTGAAAAGTCACCATCATATTAAAACTTACATGAATCATTGGACCAGACTGTTTAAAAAGCCACTAAACTTAAAGATCTTTTATGCATCATTCCTGTAGATGAATCTTTTTATTACAAGGTAGAAGAAAAATGCACCCCTGCAATTTTTACAATGTAGACAAGTGAAAAATTTTTTTATTATTATTTTTTTTTCAATATAATGAGAAGTGAGCCGCTCTGAAGGGAGCTTGGAGGAATGTGGCGCATTTCCTCCTTTCGTGCGCTCGGCTTGTTCGCTCGCTGCAAAGCTGAACCCCATACTGCCTCCACATGATGCCTTCCCTCAGGGTTCGTCATCAGAACCAGGGGATCAATAATTAGAAAAACAAAACTGCACGGTCATATAGGCGGCGTGCAAAATGAACATGGATGCTGAGGAATGGCTGCGAACCAAAGACTGTTATGGCAGCTTCAAACAAACCAAAGAGCCGCTGAGAGACAGAGTGATGATTAGGTGACTTTGAGGACGGAGGCTCCTTCAAGCACACAACAGACCACCATGCAGATGTTCCCTTTTCTTGTACAAAATGAATGTGTAAGGCCTTATGTAAAACTTCACATACATTTCATGTTGTTGTGAGCTGAAATTGCACAGTGTGTTCATGGGAGAATATCCATCCATCCTTCTATCCTACACCGCTTATCCTTCAGGGTCACGGGGGAACCTGGAGCCTAGCCCAGGAACATTGGGCACAAGGTGGGGTACACCCTGGACAGGGTGCCAATCCCGTGCAGGGCATAATCACATACGCATCCACACACCCATTCATACACTATGGACATGCCAATCAGCCTACCATGCATGTCTTTGGACTGGGGGAGGAAATCAGAGGAAACCCCCGCAGCACAGGCAGAACATGCAAACTCCACACACACACAGGGCATCAAACCCCTGACCCTGGAGTTGTGAGGCAAACATGCTAACCACTAAGCCACCGTGCGTCCTGGGAGACTACCACATCCGAAAAATTCAAAAACCACATGACCCGCATGTGAAAAATAACGTGAAAATTAATTTAATCGTGTGAGAAAAATGCATTCTGAGAAAAATTAAAACACATGACCTGCTTGTAAAAATAATAATGTGAGAAAACGTGAGAAAATCACATCTGAAAGAAAATAAACCACATGACGTGTGTGAAAAAACAACATGAAAACCAATTTAATTGCTTGAGAATATCGCAATTCAAAAATAAAAACCACATGTTCTGTGTGTGAAAAGAAAATAATATGAAAAAAATTCATCATGTCAGAAAATGTGAGATAAATTAATCCTCATGACCAGTTTGAAAAAAAAAATAAAAAATAACGTGACAATCAAATGAATCACTTGAGAAAATCACATCTGAAAGAAATGAAACCACATGATGTGTGTGGAAAGAATAATCCAATTTAATCAGATCAATTCTAATCATGTGTGAAAATCATGTGACCTGAAAATCATGCATTCTGAAAGAAATGAAAACACAAATAATTATGTACTGCTCTGTACCTCTGTTGAAAGTAGTTTAATGAGTTTAATGAGTTTAATGTTCTGCTCGTGTTATGATAAGGGTACACTGCAATACCACGGTTTCATTAATATTACTGCAAATATTTTATTACTTGTTGAGGGAAACAAAACTCTTGTAGGATCTCTTTAAGACTTAAAGAGTTCTTACGTCAAAACTATATAGAAAATTATACTTGGTATGTATTTTAAAAAAAAATCACTTTTTGGTGAATGTTAATTGTGAATGTAACCAAAATGTTTCAGGATCCAGCTGTGTTTTTATTGCATGAGATATGCATTGATTGTCCTTGACCACTAGGTGGCCCACAAATACCCAGCAGGCCATGAGGCTATCTGTAATTGGTGGACATGGGATAAGTGTGGGTGGCCACATGTTATTTTATGACCATATAGCACTAGTTAAGCGCTTTAGTTCCTGGTTTTACGAGTAATCAGATTCTCTAATTGCTCTTTTCATTCTCATTGATATAGACATCCATAATTAATACGCGCATTTCACTGACCTTATCATCATCTTTAATCTTATACATTATATACAGTAATTGTTGTATAAATTGATTCTTTTAATGATGCTAAATACTCTGTGTTCATTTGGGTGTCAAAAGTCAAAGTCAGTTGCACAGCTGACATGGACAACTGCACACTGAAATTCTTATAGTAGCTCCATTGACAAATACTGAACATATATTAACAGATAACTTCTACTAATCGAAAAATACAAATGTAAATGCAAAACACAATATCAAGTATATCGACAACAAAATAAGACTATTCTTTCACTTAACATCAACACATTAGTTACTTCAACTCTATAAGAATGCAAGTCAATGTGTTTATTTATGTTAATAAAACACTGAACTAACTGCTTGTAGGTTTTTCCTTTATTCTTTTAGTTCATTGAGGTGCATAGATGGGACAATGCAACTGCACACACCTGCATATAAACACTGATGGGTATGAAGGAAATGGGGAAATAAATGAGAGAGAAATGAAGGGAGACCTAAGTTACCGAAGTGAAGATGCACAGGTTAAAGAGAAAACACAATACACCCTGAATGACTTGATATCCTCACTTTCTTTATCCTGATCAGGGTTGTGGGTGGAACGTAGGGTGCCATTACACCCTGAATTGGACACCAGTCCATCAGAGGGCACCATTTACACTAAATATAACCATAGCCATACACGTACTGACATGCTTTTGCAAGGTAGTAGGAAACCCACACAGTGAATATACACATTAACTCCACACTACAATAACTCAAGCTCCTGATTGAACCCAGGAGTATGAGGCAGCAACACTACCCATTGCACCAACCTGCCACCCCACGACTTGCATTTTGTATCGAAGAGTTTTAATTTTAAGTTGAACTTGACTTTGTCGATATGTTGGTCGAATTTTACCTTTGGTAATGACCAGTTTCCTTCGTTATCCACAATTCCATTCTTCTACCTTCTTATAGTGATGCCACTGGGAAAGAGACTGATGCAGCAGTGTTTTATTCAACAGTTCTTTTGCATCCCCATCCAGACATGCTACTCAAACAGGGGTGCGTTTCCTGTACAACGACGTAGTTCACTGCTTAATCACCGTAGTACGATGCATTGTTGGAGAAACCAACTAACTAGTCACTAATGTTTCCTGAAACCATGGTAGCTGTGTTAGCTAAGTTCCCCACAATGCGGTATAAATAATGAACATGGTTGAACCTCTGGTTGATTCCCCCATGGAATCGCTTTATTTACAGATGTCCCATTGAAGCTGGTGTGTTTACTTTATTGGGATTTTTATCATATGTCACTAGTTTGCTATTGCACTTGTGCACGCATGCATACTTTTCAAAAAGCTATAAAAATGACTATTAAAACATATATAAGAGAGAGAGAGAGAGAGAGAGAGAGAGAGTGTGTGTATGTGTGTGTGTGTTTTTGTAATCACCATACTGTACAATACGCTATAGGTGTCCCTGTAGCTCAACTAGCAATGGCAAAAATACTTCATGCCCACAGTTAAATATGGTGGTGGCTCTTTAATGATTTGAGATAAATAAAAACCTGACTGCCCCTGCCAGAAAGCTTAAAATGGGCCGTGGTTGTATCTTCTAGCAGGACAATGATCCAAAACATGCATAAAAATAAAGATCCAGCCTTGGCCATCCCAGTCCCCTGACTTGAAACCCATAGAAAACCTGAGGAAAGAGGAGAGTCCACCAGCGTGAACCTCGAAATTTGAAGGATCTGGAGAGAATCTGTATAAAGGAATGATCTCAGTTCCCTTGCCATGTATTCTCCAACCTCATCAGACTTTATCGGAGAAGACTTAGAGATGTTATCTTGGAAAAGGGACATAGCACAAAGTACTGACTAAAAGGGTGCCAATAATTGTTACACACCTATATTTAACAAAGATATTTTTTTAAACTGTATTTTGTTTACAATTGCTGGTCTTCATTGGCTGCTCACGAACAACGTGTATTTTGACCCACCCTCAAACACTACAGTTGTAGTTGCGTCCTGAAAGAGTTAGGTTCCTGTTGTAGCCACGTCTAGAAGATGTTGTTTTCTGAGCTGCAAAAGCGAAACCACTTTGCATGGACTTCCAATGGATGAGGATGTGAAGAGTCAGTGGTTCGAATTCATTTTAAGATGATACCACAGCAGTTCAACTCTGACCTTCATTTGTGTCCCTGTCATGTCACTGACGACTGCCTCTCAAATCTAGCTGAAGTCAACACAGGATTTGAGAAACGATTATTCATTAAAGATGGGGCCGAAACCACTTAAATTGGACCATCTTCTGCCTCTGGATCTCAACATGTAAGTATAATTAATTATTTATGTACATATTTTCTATAGTTTTCCAAACGCATAGTTTTGTGTTGTATACGTCTACAGCCAGTGCACAGATGTTAATTTGTTAACTGTTTGCCTCTGCTAACCGGCTAACTCATGTTATTGTGAAACTACATCCAAACTTACTGCTGAGAAACATCCTGTTCTCGTCGTGCTTGATGGTGGTTGATCTTCTGATGTATCACTATCAGACTCAGGCTCAGATTGATAAGGCAAAACCGACAACGTTATTACTGAGCTGAAATTTATATACTGTAGTGGGCGTTTCCTTTCTGACACTGCTGTAAGCAGTAGACCAATCACAACAGACTGGGACATCTGACCAATCAGAGCAAAGTAGGCTCTCTGAAAGGACGAGTTTAGAGTGAACTGACCCTTGAGTGAATTCTTTGTGACACTGAGAAAACGAGCTGATACTGTAATGTAAATTATGTTAAAATGTAAGTGTTTTTTGACCTTGGATGCATGTAAACCTATTATATGAGACCTCTAAAACAAAATTAGACACTTTTATATAGCAATATAGGGGCACTTTAAACAATAAAGACACTTTTTCACAGCCTTCATTATATTTTCCAAGGGTGCCAATATTAGTGGAGGGCACTGTACAACAGGACCATTTCCCCCCACTTGACTCTCTATCTGATGAAGACATCATAAGAAAATTCCAGCTTCCAAGGACCAAGATCCTTGAATTGCTGCAGGTTGCGAAACCACACCTTCAAAGGGCCATAAGGCAAAACTTCTCCTTACATGCAGCAGTGCAGTTCTTAGCTGCACTGCATTATTATGCTGTTGGAAGTTTTAAGGAGGTAGTTGGTGACGGCCTGGAGCTCAGTGAGTTCTCAGTCAGCAAGGCTGTGACAGCAGTTACACCTTTGCTGCAATTCTCCTCTACACTGCAGTCAGGGAAAATGTCCAAAGGATCATGCTGGAAGTAGAGGGCAGGATGATGGATATTTCTTTTTTTTTTTTTTTTACCATTAAAAAAAATAAATTTATTATTTCAATATTTCACATTATGGTACAATGTTGCCGTGAGGCAACAAACTCAAAAATCCCTCAAAATGAAAATATTTAGACAATAAATCTTGATTATAAATAAGTACCATATTCTATTTTAAGTAGAAATAAATAACTTTTTTTTACCCAATGCTATCATAATATGTACCATCTCTGCCAATAGAAACCCTCATAGACTTTGCAATGGTTTTAATGGTTATCATTGGAATTGTATTGGATTTAATGGAAACTGGAATGACCTTTATGGATCTCTAATGGAAACTGTTGCTTTCTATTGTTGGCATGTTATGTCTACCATTTAGGAACAATACTGATAATGGTTTTAATGGTTAGCTGATGGTTTTTAATGTTTTTTGTGGTGGAAACCATTAGAATTTCTCTGGTTTTTATTGTTTTTGTTCAGCGGGGCTAAGAGTATACTTTCGCAAACTATTTATTAAGCTAGGGATAAGTGTTATTTTTCAAATAACCAGTCTTTTTCTTCAGTCTGTGTGAGCTCCAAATACAGTAGCTCCCTAGTGCACTCTATAGAAGTTTGTAGAGTGTATTGAACTCTGTATATTTCATATACAGAAGCTCAAGCTATAAAGTGGAGGGGGCGGGGGGTGGGGAAGCCAGCTAATGGTGATGAGTACTGTGTGTTTTCCTCTTCAAAACAGCAAATGTATAGGCAAGGTTATAGATTTAACAAGCAAATGTGTCTGTATATTGACATATTGAGTTAGATATATTGTAAGAAGTGCTGCTTTGTTCATTGCTGATGCTTTGAGCAGCCATGCTGGTTTGAACTCAGAGTTGAGGTGAGTTCCTGAGTAGAAATTCCCAGTTGATGGAGTGTTTTCTTTGGGTTTTTCCTGGTCTGAGGTCTTATGAATTACAATAATGTTTAGTTTGGGTTTGTCACTTTCGAAAAGCAATATGAAAACAAATATTTAAGCTTGACTTGCATCTCCAGGGTTGGGGGGTTTGATTCCCGCCTCCGCCCTGTGTTCTCCCCCGTGTTTGCATGTTCTCCCCATGCTTCAGGGGTTTCCTCTCCCAGTCCAAAGATATGCGCTGTAGGCTGATTGGCATTTTCAAATTGTCTGTAGTGAGTGAATGTGTGTGCAATAGGTTGCCCGAGTATCCTGGGATATAGGCTCCAGGTTCCTCGTAACCCTGTGTAAGATAAGCGGTACAGAAAATAGATGGATGGAAGATATTAACTTTATATTAATTCTGAGAAATTAACCTGCTTTTTTCCCTTCAATTTGTTACCCCCGGTAACACAAAAGCTGCTGAAACTCTGCATGCTCACATTTTTAGATTTTGACGGGAGGGGTGTTGTATGTAAGTAATTTATTTACCACTTTTCTTGATTTTCTCTCTTTGCTTTTCTTTTAATCTGGTTAAGTATTTTGCACTTTATTATGTTCGGCTTTGAATGAAGAAACCCTTGGCTCTTATCCTCATGGCATATGTTTTATTTACAACCCTTGTTTTGTGTACAATCACTGATTAATAAAATAAAAGAAAAGAAGAATGCTGCATTACATTTCCGTATTGGAGCTCACAGGCCTGTGTGGGAAATTCCTGTGATATACTGCATAGGGCAGGCAGTACTGTATGTGCGTGTGTATGTGTGTGTGTGTGTGTGTGTGTGTGTGTGTGTGTGTGTGTGTGTTCATGAGTAGTGTCGAAGCTTCTTCAGCTGTGCATTCAGCAGATGACAGTTTGCTTTTCAGCCCTCAGTCTAATGGCAGGTTGATGCAGGAATGGAAAAACAGTATTAAAATAGTATATATTATGGAACAGGGAACTGTATCACATGAGTGAAGGTAAGTTGAGGCTGTTTCTTCATTTATTTCTGACCTGGAAGCTATAATTGAGCTTGTATATCTCTGAGATAAAAAACAAATTCCTTGAAATTAATGATTTGCTAATTGAAACAAGGGGATTTATACTATTTATACATGAGGGTTTGCAATTGAGTGATTAGATTAGTGTTTTTGGCATTAAAAATGGTAGCAGAATATCTTCTGGTTATTTCTGGCTTAAGATTAATGATACAGTGAACTCTTTCAAATACAACACCCATGTTGCTGTAATGATATACATGGTGTAAAATAAATAAATAAACAAACAAACAAATACATAAATAAACAAACAAATATATAAATAAATAAATCCCTTGACTTAAAAAATACATCTTACAATTTTGAAATGAAAGCATTCCTTTATAAATCTGTGTAAAGTTGTATAATCGTAATTGTTATTATCAATATTATTTCATGTTATAATTTACATGTGGGGTTTTGATTCTCACCTCCACCCTGTGTGTGTGTGTGTGTGTGTGTGTGTGTGTGTGTGTGTGTGTGTGTGTGTGTGTGTGTGTTAGTGTGGAGTTTGCATGTTCTCCCAGTGCTTCGGGGGTTTCCTTCGGGTACGCCAGTTTCCTCCCAAGTGCAAAGACTTGCATTGTAGGCTGAACGGCGTTTCCAAATTGTCCGTAGTGTGTGGTTGTGCCCTGTGGTGGGTTTGGCTCACCATCCAGGATGTCCCCCGAGTTCCCGGTATGTTGTATGGAAAATGTCCACCAAATTACTTATTTCCACCTGCTGTTTACATAAATAAATACCCCTGGTGATGTCTTGGCAGCACAAGGCCATGTCTTGATTTACACTATACCTTGAAAAGCAACTACTGTACACATACAATGTTCCCAGGTGCTTTCATTTCACCTGAGGAAAAGGGACTATTGGTAATTATTAGTTACCATAACTTTACAGGTTGTGCTCGATCTTGTTTAGCTGTTGTGTATGTATTATTTTGTCAAATATTTTTGCACACAATTCTAATGAAATTATCATTCTCAGGACATTGTATCTGCTTCCAATTCTCCTTAACAGACACAGAGAGTTGCATGCACATGTTGTAAGAGTTAAAGAGCCTCATTAACAGCTTGTAAAAATGTGACAAAGTTAATTAGGGAGTACATCTCCTCTTTCCTCCATGCAACAATGAAGGACAGGTCCTGTTTCTAATCAGCCTAAACGTCAGCAGTGAGGTGATCGCCTGGGTTTCATTCTACACAGCTGGCTCAGAGTCACGTTCTCTGATGTGACACAGCTAAACAGTTAACCTGTACCATGACACATTTAATGTATCACCTAGTGTTTGTACCAGTAGATACACAGTACAGTCCAATAATCTGAGTCTACTAAGAATGTTTAGAAAAAAAAAATGACTGCAATTTCCTCTCTTCTTAGTGTTATCAGTTTGAAATAAAGCCGCAGATAATTCAATATTCACTCGGCTTCTCACAAAACTCTGTAATCGTTACTCACTTACAAACATGTCAAACTTTATTTCTAATCTTGTTCTTTAATCTTCTTTATCAACCCAACCACTCCCTCAGATCCATCCACAACCTCCATGCTAATTCTTCACTTTGGTGACTGGGCCTTTTTTAGAGCAGCTCGCTTACAGTGGAAGTCTCGTTTTCCCTAACAATTACAGCACTTCACTACAGAAAGAAATCCATTATTTCCATTCACAAGCGTAACTAAGCACTCATACGGAACTTATGAGTAGCACAAATCATTAATCAGTTAAAAGCGGTCATTACAGAATCGTCCTGATAATGTGTGTGGCTTAATTGGTTTTCATATGGATTGTACTCCGATCAGCCATAACGTTAAAGCCACCGACAGGTGAACTGAATAACATTATCACATTACATGGGCCCCTGTAAAGGGATGGGATATATTTGCACGCAAGTGAACCATCAGTTATTGAAGTTGATGTGTAGGAAGCAGAAAAAATGGGCAAGTGTAAGGATCTGAGTGACTTTGTCAAGGACCAAAATGTGATGGCTAGACGATTGGGTAAGGACATGTGACCAAAACTGCAGGTCTTGTGGGGTGTTCCCGGTATATAGTTGTTAGGGCCTACCAAAAGTGGTTCAAGGAAGGAAACTGGTGAACTGGTGACAGGGTCATGGGCTCTCAAGGCTCATCAATGCATGTAGGGAGTGAAGGTTAACTCGTCTGGTCCGATCCCTCAGAAGGCTGGGAACCTGTAGCACAAATTTCTGAAGAAGTTAATGCTGGCTCTGATACAGAGGTGTCAAAACACACAGTGAATCACTGCTCTCTGAGTATGAGTCTGTGTAACTTCAGACCGGTCAGAGTGCCCATACTGACCCCTGTCCTCCATCGAAAGCTCCTACAATGGGCACATGAGCATCAGAACTGGACCATGGAGCAATGGAAGAAGGTGGCCTGGTCTGATGTATCGTGTTTTCTTTTACATCATTTGGATGGCCGGCAGCGTGTGCTTTACTTACCTGGGGAAGAGATGGCACCAGGATGCACTATGGGAAGAAGACAATCCAGCGGAGGCAGTGTGTTGCTCCGGACAATGTTTTGTTTTGTCATATTAATTGTCCTTTTCTGGCGGTTTTAGTAGGTAATACTGTTTTCAATACAACAGTTAGTTCCAGTCTACTAATCTAATTGGCTGAGTGGTGTTCCATGACACTGTTTGTATCAGTCCACTTATCGCTGTGTACTCAGCACATAAAATTTCACTTTTTCCAACAGCCTCACTGAAATGGTTACTACAGTAAAGTTAGCAACTTATCAATCATCAGAGGACACTCTGAGCCAGCTAGCTAGCTAGTCAGCTAGCCGATGAGCTATAAAGTGAAAGTAGCTTCTTCGGGATAGTTTTCTGCTAGTGGAGCAAAAATACACAAATGAAGTTTGTTCATATTGTGTCCAAAATGTCAGTTAGTCAAAATTAATTAATTGATTGATTTATTCATAAACTGTTGTATAGATGCAATATCACACTCACTATCATGCTGCTAAACTGAAAATTGTCACAGCTGTGATTACCTACGGGCGAATGCTGATATTGAGTATAACTGCACTCCTGCTTGTGCGATATTGCTTAAATAATGTATTGTATTATTGTGTTATACACTATCTTATTATGTTACAGGTTTTGTTTATTTACCCACAGTAACTTTTTCTTGTTAGCTACATGGGATATAACACAATGGTGCTGTAGAAAGTATTTATTGCACTAGCTGCCTGATATTATGCCTTAAAGTAGGAGGCACATCTTGTGTGAAGTTTACACTCAACTTTAGGGTTGTTCACCACCATTACTCCAGGCCAACTAACTTGCTGTCAAGGCAACAGTTGACTGTTCCATTAGCTAGATGAAGTATTTTTTGTTTTTGTGTTGCAAATTCATTAGCTCTTAATACCATCTTCCTTAATACCAGAGTGCAGATAGTTCTGAATTCAGATTAATGTGCTGTTCTTTTGTGGATAGGCACTATGGCGCACTTATATAACACTTTTATCCAAAGCGCTTTACACTGTGTCTCATTCACCCATTCACACACACACTCCAATGGTAGCAGAGCTGCCATGCAAGGTGCTAGCTTGCCATCGGGAGCAACTTGGGGTTCAGTGTCTTGCCGAAAGACACTTGGGTATGTGGAGTCACATGGGCCGGTAATCGAACCACCAACCCTACGATTAGTGCACAACCCACTCTACCACCTGCACCACAACCGCCCCTGCCGGCAAACTTCAACATGCCTGATGCATATTTGTGATAATGATATGCACTGCATTAGTGACCTGAGCAACGGTGGGAATTGGGAGAAACTGGGACCACTTTGAGAGAAAATGGTGGCTTTAATAAAATAAATATTTGTGGAGAAAAAAGTAGCAGTAGTAATACTGCATACAGAATCAGGCTTGTTTATTGAATATCAGTTGTTTGTCTGATGTCGATGTTTTAATGTTTTAATGTGAATACGATATCCAAGTGTATTTTAATGTAATATTAGAAATTCTCAAAAAGCTACATCTGAGTTGTGATGCAAACATTTGAATCACCTCATGCCTCTAGTCGATTGTAGCATAAATAAAGGCTGCTAATGGTGACTACTTCACCTGTGCTGGGATACGGCAGTGTAAGAACCCCATTCATGATTTTCTGTCTGTAAAACATGCCACAGCTGTTCAAACATTGTGACTTTAGATGGAAGTTTGGCTGCACAGTATGGACGTCTTGGTAATTACAGAGTCACAGCAGCTCCTAGATTTCACATGTACACGTGTACACTGCTTTAAAAAAAACTGTTACAAAAAAGAAATAGAAAGTCAACTTTTCCAAAATGCTTCCACTTCCTGTCTGTCTTCCCATTAGCGGAGCAATCAAGCTGATCACAGATCAGTGAAAAGGGGTACTTAATTCCCAGCCTTAAAGCCACTAGTTGGTATTTTGCAGCATGCTGGACAGCATTATAGAGGATCTGAGGGGACACCTCCATTCTTTGGAGTGGAGAAGTGTGAGATTTCACAGGCCAGTTTCAAATGGCTGGCAAATACAGATAGCTGGTTTTGATGAGGTGGTGACTTTACTGTCACATTTATAAGAGGTGGATGAAGGGGAGAGACTGCAAGTGGTTATTGTTTAGAGACTGGTGTTTTTATGGTTATGTAACACTGGCATGCCAAGAACACTTTGAGAGCACAAGTCGAGCTTAAAGGTATTTGTTCTTTTTTCTCTGGAATGAACGTCAGCTGCTGCTTAGAAAATATCTTGAAATATGGTTTAAAGAGAACGTGCCTGTGTGTGTTGTCATGTCAAGTCAAGTTGATATGTCCTTAGCGCAGTATGTCAAGGCATACTAATATAAATGTTTATGGTGAAGCTCACATAAATGACTTACCTTATAAAGCATGGAAGATACAAACCACACAATAACCAACCTTATTTTAAACAAATATGATTCAAATAAAAGAAAATAACTATAATAAGAATACAGTATACAAAACATGAGCCTGGAGCATATCCCAGGGGGACTCGGGGCACAAGGTGGGTGACACCCTAGATGAGGTGCCAACCCATTGCAGGGCACAATCATAGAGATGCTAATCAGCCTACAATGCATGTGTTTGGACTGGGTGTGTACACCTGGGTACCTGGAGGAAACCCCCGAAGCATGGGGAGTACATGCAAACTCCATGCAAACTGTCACACAAGACAGAGTTATTACTTACCTAATAATTCAACGGCTCATCGTCGATTACTCCTGACATATTTCTGGAAAAACTCATAGTTTTCTTTCATTTTGTTTGTTGTTAGCTCTGTGCACTGTGGTGGACAGCAGGCTAACTTTTCCACTATTTCCTTTCACTTGGCAAAGTGATACGGAACTGTAATGTGGTCAAGACCTGACTGGAACTACTTTTGCTGTTCATTTACTAAAAAGAAAAAAAAATTGCACACCTCAGAATGTCTGTCAGCCAATCAGAATCGAGAATTCAACAGCGCTGTGGTAAAAACAATATTTTTTTTTCAGTGTGGAAAAGATTGAAAGATTTTTCTCGCTGCCTAGGTATATACTATAAAACCAATTCTCCCATATCAGGCATATAAAATCAATAAAGTGTGTATTAATGTATCTTCAGCTGGGTGCTGTGGATCAAGATCTTCTTTTTCTTAACTGGAAAAGAGCACTGTAAGAAATCCTCGTCACAGACAGGATGATAAACAGGTATAAACCCTGTGTTTTATCTGTTACAAACCTGTCTGAACCTGTGTCTCTCCTCCCTCTCATATCTCCACCCCCAGGACACACAGCCAGGGGCAAATAGTCTAACGGCTGACTCTCGTGCCTGAGCAGGAAGTCCCCTGTATGGGTTACACTCACACCTACACAGAGAGAATCCTGTCTATTGAGACATGCTAGAACAGATCAGCCTTTCAGAGAGAGCCAGGCACCCTGAGCGTGCGTGTGTGTGTGTGTGTGTGTGTGTGTGTGTGTGTGTGTGTGTGTGTGTGTGTGTGTGAATGTGTGTGCCTCCACCTCACTGTTGTTTACAGCTCAGCACGTGTGTGTGTGAGAGAGAGAGAAAAGCTTGCCAGCACTGTAGCTGCCATTGGGTCTGAATCTGCCACGTAAGTTGACCATCTCTACTCGGCTGACCTGTGAGAAAGGGAAGCTGCATACACTCTGTGTGTGTGTGTGTGTGTGTGTGTGTGTGTGTGAGACAGTTTGTGTAGACTCCCAGCCTGCGTGTTCAGTGGGAACTGGAATAAAGAGCTCTCTTCTAAAGAACTGGAAGGAGATCAGAGCACAGGCAATTTTCTCTAAAGGAGTTCCTAGCTGGAGCTTGTTCTTGTCTGCACTTATTCACCCTTCACACATGTGGTTTGGATTCAGCGAAGATGAGTGGTTTTCTCTACCGAGGCAGGTGAGATGTTTACCGTCAGCGCTCTGAACATGACTCGAAACTCTGAGAGAGCGTTTTCGATTGCTGTGGCATTGGTTTGTCATTGCTGGGGGGAAAGAATTTTTTTAAGCTTTCTTTTTTGTGTTTATTTGAATACAGATGTTGCGTTAACCGCATGAAGAAGTATAACACTGTGCAGGAAAGCTCGATTTAATTTGTATGGTCTCACCCTGAACTCTGAAATCACTTGTTGAAGTGTTTGCCATAGGAGATAACGGTGGATTTGCTCAGAGCACACACAGTGCAGACAATCTGCTGTCAGATCTGACATTTCAGTGTTTTGTGGAATTGACAAATGGACTGTTTGATATAACTTTAAAAGACGACATAATTGGTTTTATTTGGCGGCGTTTACAGATCAAGTGTTTTTAATTTACGAGTAGCACCAAGCAGGTGTTCTGAATTGCCGTGGTTGCCTGAAATGATGATTTATGATGGTTTCATTTGGGGGTGGGGGGCGGATCTGGTGGAAAACTAACTGTGGTACACAATGGTTATCCCTCAAAGGTTAATTTGCACACACACACACACACACACACACACACACACACATGCTGACTCACACCTGAGAGGATGGATCAGCAGACATGCTGAGACAACTGGCACACTCCTTCTGTCAGCTGTTTATGAAAGACCATCTGGTCTTGTTCCAGTGATGTTCCTGTGCTTTAAAGAGATCTTCACCAGCATTTAGAGCTCAGGTAAATTAATGCTGCTGCAAATGTTCTTCATTGACCCTGAGGTCAGAGGCTAATGAGTTAACGGACACATTTTCACACAGTCTGGTCAGCGGTGTTGTCTCAACTTATACTTATCTGATGAGCATGAATCACTCGGCTCTGAGAATGACATCATTAGAAGGACGATGTGAGAGATCTTTAGACTTTATATTACATTACACAAGTATATGTACAGTTGCGTTTGCATACCTAAACATAAGTTCTGTTATATTCCCTTCTCAGTCCGTACAGGATTTCGCAGAGATTTTTTTGTGAGCGTTGTGGATAAAAACGCTTGCTTTTGTTTTGTTGTTTTTTTTTTTGTTTTGTTTTTTTGTGTGCAATTTGCAGCGTTTCCTCGGGAATACTGCAGTGTTTCCTTGGAATACTGCAGAGTTTGTTTGATTTTGCATTCAATTCTGCGATTGCAAAATGGTGTAATCCTTGAGGGGCTAAGTTTTGAGGAATATATACATATATATATAGTCATTTAACAAAGATGAAACACCTCTAGTCAGATGTTAGCTGACTATGAGACATGTGTCATGCAGAAGCGAAGGAACTGTTAAGTGACTCATCTCCTCCACAGAGTTCTTGCTTGCAACACACTGCTGCAGCAATACTGAGCCAATGACCATGATTCTTCAAAGTTGAGTGGAAGCGAGTGCAGATTTGAGCATAAGAAATGACATACAAACCTCATATACATCTAATTTCCACAAACCATTCCCTAGTTTACGCAGGTGTTATGTTAGACAATAAAAGGAAAGCATTCCACAGGCTTCAGTTATCCAAGAGTCAAGGAAGATCAGAGGAGAGAAAGAGCTGTCCTGTGATCCACAGATCAAATAGTAGTAAAAATTAATTTTTTATGTAATTTGGTGAAGCTAATGCTACATTTGACTTAAGCTTATAACTTGACATTTCCCACCTCTTGCTTGGAATTATGTCATCCTCAGAGCTGAGTGATTCACACTCATCAGATAAGTTCAATTCAATTAAATTTGATTTGTATGGCGCTTGTAACAATGGACATCATCTCAAAGCAGCTTTACAGAAACATATAAACACAGGATACAGATTTTAAGTGTGTGAATGTATCCCTATTGAGGAAGCCAGGGTCGACGGTGCTGAGGAAAAAGATGAAATGAGGAAGAAAGGGGCCGTCCATATATTACGTCATCAAATTTTCAGCCATTTCTACCCCCCCTCCCCCAATGTCATCGAACGTCATCAGGCTCTTTACACCTCCCCCTTCCCCATGATGACGTCATCATCTTAGATGTACACTTTTATTTTTTTACTTTTACTTTTAGGGGGTCTGGGGCTGCCATGTGTACTCGGGAATTATCTCCTAATATTTTGTACTTTGTTACAATACCACAGAAATACTACCGTCACATGCATTGCAGACG
>JAFFST010045078.1:22771-26954 GCA_022414735.1 Noturus placidus | reverse complement strand
TATATAGATAGATATATATATATATATATATAATATATATCACTAGACAAATAGAATGCGCTTCTTCTGTGTATAGGAAGTAGGGAACCTCACTATTTGACATCCTGCACCCTGTATCACTTCTCATGTTATATGTTATACTAAATTATACAGCGAGTATAGAATTAAGTCTGCTTACTCAGCATATAGTGCACTACAAAGTGATCGGGGGGTTGTGGACATTAAAAGCATTACTTCATTCCCTACACAGTGCACATTTATAGAGTGCTTGAAAGTGAATCCAAATTTCTTAATTTGATAAATAGTGCACTAGATGGGAATGAATGGTGTTCATGTGCTTATAAATGGAATACTGAATCCTGATTGGTTTCTTATTGGATTTAATGCAGTAAATAAAGTCTGTCCCTATGTAGGGAGACTAAAGGCTTGGTATTAGGACATATGCTGTAGAAAGATTGTTTAACATCCTTAACACAGGATTGGGGATGATGGGATGCTGGAACATGTTGATAAAAGTGCATGACCTCCACAGGTACCTGTAACTGTGCACTAGATAAGGCACAAACTATGCAGTATGTAGGACTCCTTTATAGATAAGATTGATTTAGTGCACTACATTACATTAGAGTGTGTAATTGTGCCATTGTGTTATATTGAGCGTAAAGGTGTCTTTAATAGAGTGTACACACCGTTAGCTCTTTCCCTAAGTAGTGCGCATAATATAGAGCATATGCAGCTGAAACGTCAAACTGGCTTCATTTGGAAGTATAAGAGCTGTTATACCAGGGCAGATGTTTTTTGGACATTAGGCCATTTTGAATATATATATATATATTATTTGATGAGAGTGGACTCCAGATGCAATAGGCCATATCAGTATTGGGCTGATACCAGTAAATGGAAAGGATTTGGAAAAGAATGTTTACATATAAAGAGACTTGACTGTTTTGTTGTTGGTGTTATGATTGATTTTCTTACATGTATATTTTATAATTTATTATATTTTCAGTGTGAGTGATTTTTGTGTGAAAGAAAAAAAAAACGTAGTAGTTTTTAAAGAAAACAGTATGTGTTGGGTTTTTGGTATCAGCTGGTATCTACTCAAGGTTTCAGTATCAGAAAAGAAAAAGTAGCATCGTTGTGGTATCTCTATATTTAATATAGTTTATAATTTACTGTTGATATTTTGTTTTATTTTTCATTCTTCTGCCAGAAGTGGGATCAGTCAGACGTGTGGTTTTGATCTGTTGGGCCCTGTTTTATACCGTATTATCCAGGAGCTGAATCTCAAGAGCTGAATTGTTTTGTAGTGCACTTTGAAGATCCTTTTATTTCCAGTGCAGTGCAGTTGTATAGCGAATCTCAAACGACTTGTATGCTAGGTGCACCAGATTGAGTATACATGGCATTATTTAATTCACGCTGTAGTGAGCGCATACACGGAAGGACGACTGAATCCCAACTGGCTCTTTATTGCTTCCCCAGTGTTCACACTAGCGAGCGGCAAAGTGACATGAAGCTACGATTAGAGCAACAGCTGAGATGTAGGCGTATTAGGTATTATGCAGCATATTAAGTGACATATCCAGATTATTGGCTCTGATGATTCCTCAGACCGATCTTATGGTGCGAGGTTTCTTCAGTTCCCTGCTCACGATGTTAGTTCCTGCCTGAAACTGAACAAAAGAAGGAAAACTTATAAGCATAAGGGACTCAAGAACCTTTTAACCAAACAGAATGTCCAAATCACAAAGTTACTGTGACACTGCTGTGAAGTGGCTTTGTGTGTGTGTGTGTGTGTGTGTGTGTGTGTGTGTGTGTGTGTGTGTGTGTGTGTGTGTTGGATGACGCGGAGTGATAAATCCCAGCATGTCACCCACTTCTTTTGCCCGTAGTTGTGAGTGTGTGATTGACGAGTCACTTTAACATGCCATCATACTGACACATGAGTGTGAGTCTCTACACATATCTATTTAATAACATCAAATCAGTGTGTGTGTGTGTGTGTGTGTGTGTGTGGGGTCCTATTAGCGATGTAAATTGTCATAAGTTTGCTAGTCTCTGTTTGAACAGAGACATTGATATTGTTATACACAGGAGTGATTTGAATACATCATTTGAGAGATTAAAATTTCCCTCAAGCTTTGTGTGTGCACGTGTGTGTGTGTGTGTGTGTGTGTGTGTGTGTGTGTGTGTGTGTGTGTGTGTCCGTCTGTAGTTCACTTACAGTATAAAAGGAATATCCATCACAAATGTCTCATGATTAAGTGTAGAAGCCATTATTGTACACCCTATATAGTACACTAATATAGAGAATAGGCTGCAGTGTCCCACATGGTTCTTATATGGACATACAGTGCACTAGATGTAGGAGTGTTTATTATATATTCTAAGTATTGTGCTTGTATAAATGGATCACTGTGCATGCCTGCTGCTGTTCTTCTGCACTTTTGATTTTTGCACTTGGGAATCAATAAAGTCTATCTATCCATCCATCCCTCCATCCATTCATCCATCCATCCATCCATCCATCCATCTATCCATTCATCCATCTATCAGGTGTAGAAGCCATTATCCCTAGTGCATATATATATATATATATATATATATATATATATATATAGAATATACAGTAGACATCATATGGTCCACTATTGGACATGTAGTGCACTAAACTTGGTTTAATGGCCCTGGTAATTAATGATTTGGGTTTGTGAGAGTTTGGGAATATTTGGGTTGTTTGTGAGAGCTTGGGAATATTTGGGTTGTTTGGGGGAGTTTGGGAATATTGGGGTTGTTTGGGAGAGTTTGGGTTGTTTGGGAGAGTTTGGGAATATTTGGTTGTTTGGGGGAGTTTGGGTTGTCTGGAAGAGTTTGGGAATATTTGGGTTGTTTGGGAATATTTGGGTTGATTGGGAGAGTTTGGGAATATTGGGGTTGTTTGAGAGAGTTTGGGAATATTGGAGTTGTTTGGGAGAGTTTGGGAATATTTTGGTTGTTTGGGAGAGTTTGGGAATATTTGGGTTGTTTGGGAGAGTTTGGGTTGTTTGGGAATATTTGGGTTGTTTGGTGAGTTTGGGAATATTGGGGTTGTTTGGGAATATTCTGGTTGTTTGGGAGAGTTTTGGTTGTTTGGGAGAGTTTGGGAATATTTGGGTTGTTTGGGAGAGTTTGGGAATATTTGGGTTGTTTGGGAGAGTTTGGGTTGTTTGGGAGCGTTTGGGAATATTTTGGTTGTTTGGAAGAATTGGGTTGTTTGGGAGAGTTTGGGAATATTTGGGTTGTTTGGGAATATTTCGGTTGTTTGGGAGAGTTTGGGTTGTTTGGGAGAGTTTGGGAATATTTGGGTTGTTTGGGGGAGTTTGGAAATATTGGGGTTGTTTGGGAGAGTTTGGGTTGTTTGGAAGAGTTTGGGAATATTGGGGTTGTTTGGGAATATTTGGGTTGTTTGGGAGAGTTTGGGAATATTGGGGTTGTTTGGGAGAGTTTGGGTTGTTTGGGAATATTGGGGTTGTTTGGGAGAGTTTTGTTTGTTTGGGAGAGTTTGGGAATATTTGGGTAGTTTGGGAATATTTGGGTTGTTTGGGTGAGTTTGGGAATATTTGGGTTGTTTGGGAGAGTTTGGGAATATTTGGGTTGTTTGGGTGAGTTTGGGAATATTTGGGTTGTTTAGGAGAGTTTGGGTTGTTTGGGAGAGTTTGGGAATATTTGGGTAGTTTGGGAATATTTGGGTTGTTTGGGTGAGTTTGAGAATATTGGGGTTGTTTGGGAGAGTTTGGGTTGTTTGGGAGAGTTTGGGAATATTCGGTTGTTTGGGGGAGTTTGGGAATATTGGGGTTGTTTGGGAATATTTGGGTTGTTTGGGAGAGTTTGGGTTGTTTGGGAGAGTTTGGGAATATTGGGGTTGTTTGGGAGAGTTTGGGTTGTTTGGGAGAGTTTGGGAATATTTGGTTTGTTTGGGAATATTTGGGTTGTTTGGGAGAGTTTGGGAATATTTGGGTTGTTTGGGAGAGTTTGGGAATATTTGGGTTGTTTGGGAGAGTTAGTTAATATTGGGGTTGATTGGGAGAGTTTGGGTTGTTTGGGAGAGTTTGGGAATATTTGCATTGTTTGGGAGAGTTTGGGTTGTTTGGGAGAGTTTGGGAATATTTGGGTTGTTTGGGAGAGTTTGGGTTGTTTAGGA
>JAFFST010045078.1:15271-17771 GCA_022414735.1 Noturus placidus | reverse complement strand
GTGTTAAGAGGAAGAAATCTTGAGAGGAATCAGACTCAGAAGGGAACCCATCCTCATCTGGTTAACAACAGATATTCTTATGAACTCTATGGCTAAGAGAGACCATGGTCATTGACACGTTGGTAATGGTATGAGCTCACCCACAGGCAGGGTCCAAGGTACTTTGGCTTGAGCACAAACAGAACATGATGAGACTAACTTGTTGATGTCTTGCAGCATGTTTGGCCACCAGTATTTCCCTTGGAATAGCTGTTGCATTTTGTGAGTGCTCGGATGTCCCATGGCAGGAGAGGTATGGGCTTATGTGATTAACTTGTCATGGAATGCTGATTGTACAAACATCCTCTTCACTGGACTTTGCCTTGGGATTCTTGCCTCTGACACATTATTGGTCTGTGCCCATGCGAAGCCCAGTACCTCTAGGCTGACGCTGAGGTTAATAGGCTTGGTGCAGTGCATGATAAAGTCCCTGCGATGGGTCCTCCTTCCAGGGCTTGGACATTTAGGGGGTGTTGCAGGGGTTGTAAAGGTAGCTGGAACCTTTTTGCAAGGGAGTGGTCAAAGAAGTTCCCAGCGGCCCTGGAAATGATCAGTGTAACAAAGGAGATTCCCTGAGTGCGCAATGTGAACCAGGAGCACAAAATTTTGTGAGAAAGGAATTGAGAAGGACTCAC
The DNA here is from genome assembly GCA_022414735.1 of Noturus placidus. Lineage (NCBI taxonomy): Eukaryota > Metazoa > Chordata > Actinopteri > Siluriformes > Ictaluridae > Noturus > Noturus placidus. The sequence continues at coordinate 17,097 of JAFFST010045078.1, read as the reverse complement.
TGTGGTAGAGCGAGGCATGGAGGAAGCTCGCTCAGATGTGGACTGGGGAACGTGATGGACTCTGTATTGCTTGGTGCCTGGGACTGCCACAGTAGAAACTGTGTTGTTCGTAGCACCTCGGTTATGGAGGAAAGCATCTAAGTGAATAGACATGTCAATCAGCGTGTTGAGGGATAACTGGTCATCACGGCATGCTAGCTCATTTAGTAGATCTATCATGGCCCCCAGGGACAATTCCACCTTTGGCCACTAGAAGGCACCCTGACTGTCCTTGCCGAACTTCTTCCCCTGTTGTCTCCCTCCATTTCCTGTCTCAACATAATCAGGTGTTTGTTATTTTCCTTGATTGATTAGTGCCCTATTTAAGTTTCCTGTATTTCTTCATTAGTTGCTGGAGCTTTAATTCAAGTCAAGTCACATTTGTGTTTGGTCATCTTATATTTATTACTGCTTTTGTTTGTGTTCTGGGTTTTGATTATGTAGTACTTTTTCTTTTTCTAGTTTTTCTAAGTTTCTGATTGCCCTGGTACTTAGTGTGTTTTTTCCTCGTGTTTGTTTCCCTGAGCCTGTTCCCTGTCTCTGTCTGCAAATAAAGAAGTTCTGAATTTGTATACGCCTCCATGGACTCACATCATGACAAAATCATAATTGAGCCCTTGGAAATAGTCGGCTTTAAGTGCTGGCTCCTTCCATCTGCTGCAAGCATGCCACAAATACTGCAGTGCTTTGGGTCCCTTGCTTCAAAACGATTCTTAATCTCCTTACCCTCAGGAGATTTGTCAAAAACACGGAAAAGATGGAGGAAGTATTCGTAGGAGGCTACATGTTGACCTCCTTGGGACAGTACAGTTGTAGCCCAGGCCGGCGCTTTGTCAGGAAGCAGACTGACGAACTGAGCAATTTTCATGTGACCCCCTCCTGTCTTGTGAAGTAGAGTGAGCATTGCAGCGTGAACCCCTTGCATCAAGCCGGGTCGCCAAAAAACTTCTCGGTCTGTTCAGTGAACCACTTGGCAGTTGGTTGGTTACTGTTAGTGGAGCCAATGGGGTTGGTGTGGGGGCCCAGAATTGTGTCATCTGCAAGGTGAGTTGGTCAGCCTGCTGATGCTGTTCTCCGACGATGCGACCCTGCGCCACTAGCATTTGGGGCCAGTTTACGTTACCTGCTGCATCCATGATTTGTCGACGTATTCTGTCAAGAATCTAGGTGAGGACACAAGTACAGGTTGACCGTTTTAGACATGAAAATAATCAGCATTACACCACAGCACTGCTGAATGTTCAATTCTGATTGGTTTGAATGTGTTGATTAGTTTTCTATTTTTGGCAGTAGCTAATCATTTAAGCTTTCTTCCCTGTGTAAAAGGGGATTTATGGACTTTGTCATAACAGTTTAATGCTTTGGGGCAAAATTAAGCTAGATCCACTAAAAACACAACTTAAAAGATTTATTTCAATTTAGTTTGAATCCAAAACCCTCCTGAAACATCTGTGGTGATTTGTGTTTTTTTTACGAATTAAATAATTTTTATTTTTTTTACATTTCACCACTGAGGCCAGAGATTATCCATAAGTGTTTCCTTCTTTATTATTGGTCAGGAGCTGTGCTCTAAATCACATACTGGCTACACTACATAAAGAGGTATGACAATAGCACATTAGCTTTGATATGTTCAATTTAGCAGGTCATGCTAGTGAACTAAGCCAACATTAATGACATACCATGGTGTACTTATTGTGTGCTTGCATGTTTTTTTATTGACACACAGACCGTGTTTTCAGCTTTGAATCTGTATAGGAAGAGCTTCCTCCTTCTGCCCCCCCCCC
>JAFFST010045078.1:0-10256 GCA_022414735.1 Noturus placidus | reverse complement strand
ATTTTAATGAGGGAAATAAGTATTTGACCCCTCTGCAAAACATGACTTAGTACTTGGTAATGACTTCTCATTTTCAATGCCCTGGCTGAGGGAAGGAGGTTATCACCCAAGATTTGACGGTATATGGCCCCGTCCATCGTCCCTTTGATACGGTGAAGTTGTCCTGTCCCCTTAGCAGAAAAACACCCCCAAAGCATAATGTTTCCACCTCCATGTTTGACGGTGGTGAATGTGTACTTGGGGTCATAGGCAGCATTCCTCCTCCTCCAAACACGGCGAGTTGAGTTGATGCCAATGTTGATGGAGTTGAGCTCCATTTTGGTCTCATCTGACCACAACACTTTCACCCAGTTGTCCTTTGGTGGTCAGATGAGACCAAAATGGAGCTCTTTGGCATCAACTCAACTCGCCGTGTTTGGAGGAGGAGGAATGCTGCCTATGACCCCAAGAACACCATCCTCACCGTCAAACATGGAGGTGGAAACATCAATCGGTTGCAATCAAAAGTAAATTTTATTGTCAAAACAGACATACAGATAAACATATCAAACAAAAGCAATTGAATTAGTTGAACATAAAGAATGCTTCAAGTGGTTTCCCCAAATTCAACTGAAAATGCAACTTATAATGATTTCTCCAGTTTCAAAATTACTCACCCCCCCCCCTTTCATAACAAGCATCTTTAGTACTTAGAACAGCTCTTTTTGCTGTTATGACCTGCTGCAAACAAGATGCAGAGCTTCTGGCAGCTTTCCTGATGAATCTTCAAATGCTGCATCCACCTTCTTCAAATCCCACCAGAGATTTTCAGTCATGTGACTGTGATGGTCCTGTAGAATCTTCCAGGACTTCCTCTGCAAAGTCTTGGTGGCTTTGTCCTGTTGGAAGGTCCAATGACTCCCAAGCTTCAGTTTCCTCACAGACGTCATGACATTTTCTCCTAGGATTTCCTGGTACTTCACTGAATCCATCATGCTGCAGGTTTCCAGTGCCAGAGGATGCAATGCAGTGACCAGAGCATCACTGAGCCACCACCATGCTTGACTGTGGACAGAGTGTTCTTTCTTCATTCTTCTTCCTCCAGACATACTGCTGATCCATCGTGCTGAAAAGTTTTGTTTTATCTCTCCACAGAACAGAATCCCAAACCTTCTGTGGATTATTTATATAATTTTGAGCGATTTTTCTTCTGCTTTTGGGTCAGTAGTGGTGAACGTCTTGGAGTTCTGGAATGGAAACCTTCTGTGTTTAGTACAAGCCTTACTGTTCTCACTGAAACTTCAGTGCATGTTACACCAAGTCTTTCTGCAGGTCTTTTGCAGTCATTCGAGGGTTTTTCACAAAATGACCTTTCAGAAATCTGCTTGCAGCCGTTGATAGCTTCCTTTTTCTACCCTAGCCAGTTCAGGTATTTCATGTGTTCCAGCTCAAGCACACCTGGTGCAATCAGCCCTCAATCAGTTGCATTAGGTGTGCTTGAGACAACACCTGTTTTGCATATTTGTGCTGTTGTGAGGGATTCTATTCAGGGGGTGAGTAATTTTAAACTTATTCAAATAACATTGTTGTTGCCATGGTTATGTACTCTGATGTTTAGGGTCACTGCTGCAGTGATGCATTTTGATGCTATGTAAGTACCTTTTTGTTGTTCTGGTGATCTATGCTGATGTGGAACAACAGTTTTGTTGCCATGGTGATGCACATTGATGTTGTAGAACTGGGTTGTATATTCTTTGATGCTGCATAGCATTTTTGCTGCTGTGTTGGCACTTTGATATATTGTGTTGTTGCCATGCTGATGTTGTTGTGATGATGTATGACAGGGTTGTTGTTGTTGATGTAATTTTATGCTGTATAATATTGTTGTTTTTTTGCCATGGCAATGCAATCTGATGATTGTAGAATCTGTAGAACAGGGTCAATGCTGTGGTGACTCCCTTTGACGCTGTATATGTACACTGTTCCATGGTGATTTACTATGATGTTGTGGAAGAGTGTTGTTGCTATGGTGGTGTACTGTGATATAGAACAGTGTTGTTGCTATGGTGATGTTCTATAATGCTGTAGAACTCCTGCCATATCCCTGATAGTGCCGCTTGTGACGTATTTTGATGCTGTACACCATTAACACAATCACAGTAGCTATGTAACGCCTATCACACACGTCGTAAACCTGATATGGAGCCTGTAAAAGTGAAGTGAAGTGGCCTGGCTGTGTTGTGTGTGGCTCAGCAGGCTGTTTATTGGTTCGGTAATGGGATCTGTGTCAGGAATTCATGCCAGGCGAAGAGTAAACGAGCTAAAGCACATTCAGCTAAGCTACAGGATAAATAACAGCCATTGTACACAGAAGAATGCACAACAGGCTTACTGTTTCAACAACATTCACACTAGAGAGAGAGAGAGATGGAAAAAGAGAGAGAGAGAAACAGTAAAATGGAAAGAGAGACAGATGGTAAGAGACAGAGAGAGAGAGAGAGAGAGAGAGAGAGAGAGAGAGAGAGAGAGAGAGAAAGACAGCTAGATAGTGAGGCAGTGAGAGATTTAAAGCTGCAGGGAAACTGAATTTGCTTAATAGTCATTTTCCAATTATTCACCAAAAACTCTCCACTGTAGATGTATGGTGGGCGGGGCTAAACTTGAGAAAAGCTTGTGTTAGCTCCACCTCCACCAATCACAATGCTGATGGCACTCATCCCTCCCACACTGCATGGAGAAAGTTAACATGGCAAGTGAAAGATAACCTAGTGAAAGAAACTAGTGAGAGAAAGTTAACCTAGTGAGAGAAATGTAACATAGTTTGAGAAAGCTAACCTAGCAAGGGAAATCTAACCTAGTGAGAGAACGCTAACCTAGCTAACAACTCTGTAACTACATGGAGGTTGAACAATGCTGATATCTTGCTGCTTGAATCTGTAAGACTCAGACATAGGGACAGAAAGAGGGTCAAACAGAGGGACAGACAGAGGGACAAACTGAGAGTCGGACAGAGGGACAGACAGGGACAAACAGTTGGTCAGACAGAGAGACAGACAGAGGGTCGGACAGATGGGAGAGACAGTGGGACAAACGGAGACAGAAAGAGGGACAGACAGAGGGACAAACATAGGGGAGAGACAGTGGGACGGACAGAGGGTCGGACAGAGGATCAGACAAAAGGACAAACAGCGTCAGACAGAGGGTCGGACAGAGGATCAGACAGAGGGACAGACGGAGGGGAGAGACAGTGGGATGGACAGAGGGACAGAGGGACAAACAGAGAGACAGACAGTGGGACAGACAGAGAGGCAGACAGTGGGACAGACAGAGGGTCAGACAGAGGGGAGAGACAGTTGGAGGGACAGACAGAGGGACAGACAGTGGGACAAACAGAGAGACGAACAGAGGGACAGACAGTGGGACAGACAGAGGTACAGTAGTTCCTAATCAGCGTGGCGCAAGGTCCCTTTCCAGAACCTTCACACTAACTGTTCCTCAGTGGTGGAAAGAACTTCCAACCTCAATCTGGACCACAGATTCTCTCAACATCTTCAAAAAAAACAGCTAAAGACCCGCCTCCTCCGTCAGCACCTAACCAACCGATAAAAAAAAAAGAAAGAAAATTAAAAAATAATAGTTTGCACTTACACCTCTACTCTGCGCACATTGCTTCTTTTAGAACTTAGTGAATAGATCTTGTATAGTAGCACTACTTGTATTGTTCCCTGCTTGATATCACTTTGCTTGTATCTCTCATTTGTACGTCGCTTTGGATAAAAGCGTCTGCTAAGTGAATAAATGTAAATGTAGGTACAGTCAGTGACAGGTACAGACAGAGGATCAGACAGAGGATCTGACAGAGGGACAGACAGTGGGACAGACAGAGGGACAGACAGAGTGACAGACAAAGGGACATTGTCAATCAAGTTTATTCATTGGAATATGTAAATTTATACACTTAAAGACAGGAAGTACATAGGACCGTATAAAACAGATGATGGAGTGTATTCAGAGAACAAATGACAAATGGAGCGATGGACACTTTCTGTACTAATCCTTCCCATCATGCACCACCAAACAGAAGGGGCGGCACTTGTAGCAGTTAAAAAATAAATAAATAAATGGCACACTTACATAGCGCTTTTATCCAAAGTGCTTTACACTGCGTCTCATTCACCCTTTCACACACACACCAATGGTAGCAGAGCTGTCATGCAAGGCGCTAGCTTGCCATCGGGAGCAACTTGGGGTTCAGTGTCTTGCCCAAGAACACTTTGGCATGGGGAGTCATGGGGAATCATGGGGAGTCATGTGGGCCAGGAATCGAACCTCCAACCCTACGTTTAATGTAAAACCCGCCCTACCAACTGAGCCACAACCGCCCCGGAACTGTGAACTGTTCATTCACAGTTAATGTACGGAAGCAATATAGCTACTGGCAGACACACACACGCACGCACACACACACACACACATGCACACACACACACATGCACGCACACACACACACGTGCACACAGACTGTTAGACTGTTAGCTAACACTGCTGGGTACATTAACGACCTCGTTTAAATATTTATGCACAAGTGTATGCCTTCAGGATTTTGTTAAAATGTTTGGTGTGATTATTTTTAAAACTCTGAGTGTTTCTGCTCGAAATATTAATTTTCCTTCTCGTTAAGCGAAAGTGCTCTGCTCTCAGATCCGCTTAGATTAACAGAACTGTTCATTAGAGAGACAGAGAGAGAGACAGAGCGAGAGAGACACAGATAGAGTGAGAAAGCGAGAGAGAGAGAGAGACACAGAGAGAGAAAGAGAGACACAGAGAGAGAGAGAAAGAGAGAGACAGAGAGAGAGACAGACAGAGACAGAGAGAGACAGAGAGAGAAAGAGGCACAGAGAGAGAGACAGACAGAGAGAGCAAAAGACAGACAGAGAGAGAGAGAGAGACAGACGGAAATAAAAGAGGTCAGTAACTGAGTACACAGCTGTCTGTTCTTTTTTTACTGACTTTTTTTATTTCTCTCTTTCTTTCCTCTCATTTTTTCTCATTCCTTCATGCATTCTTTCTTTCTTACCCATTTGTTCTTTCATTTTTATTCCCTTTTCTTTCTTCTTTTTCTTCCTTTGTTCATCCTTTCATTCTTTCATTCGTTTGTACAAGTGTTTGTGTATTTCTTTCTTTTCTTCTTTCCCTGTTTCTTTCTTTCTCGCTTGCTTTACCTTTTATTTTCCTGTTTTCATTTGTTTCTTTTTCTTTCTTCTTCTCTCTGTATATACAGTAATACAGTATATATATATATATATATATGTATATATTCATGTCTCCAGCTCATTCTCCTTTTCTCTTTATTCATTTTTCTCGCTCTTTCTTTCTATATATAGCTCCTCTCTCTCTCTCTACCTTTCTTTGTCTCTCTGACTCTCTTTATTCTCTCTTTCTCTCTCTCTCTCTCTCTGTGGTGAAACTGCGGTGGGTCTGAGAAACAGCCTGTCAAAGCTAATCAGAGTGTTAGCGTGTTGCTAAAAACAGCAGTGCTGCTGTCTGACACACACACACACATACACACATACACACACACACACATACACACACACATAGACACACACACACACATTCTGTGTCACTGTGTTCATGATGGAAACCAAACCCAGCTCTGATTTCAGTCTGTCTTTTAGGCTTGAGTGCAGTGCAGCATCAACACACACATGCACACACACACGCACATACACACACACACACACACACACACACACACACACACACAGACACACACAGTATTAACATTGCACGTCATAACATCATTATGCCACATTACAGAGGTGTGAGGTTGAGATTACACCACAGATCACTTCATCACACACACACACACACGCAGTTGTTTATATATACACAAACAAATTTGCTGACAAACTGCCGGTAATACAGTGTCACGTTTTTAATAAAACTGTCAGATTATTTAATAATTGAGTATTTATTATTTATTAAAATATTTATTATTTATGATTATTGTTTATAAAAATATTTATGAAATAAAGAAATGACAGCACGGAATGAGGGAAGAGTCAACAAAGAAAGAAAGAGAAAACAGTGAAGAAGGGGAGGAAGAAAGACAAGACAGAAATGAAGAAATGAAGGAAGGAAGGTATGAAAAAAGAAGGGAATAAAGGAGGAAAGGAAAAAATGAAGCCCTGAGATAAAGAAAAGAAAGGAAGAATGAAATGAAAAATGAGAGAAAATAGACAAACAATAATGAGAGAGAAAGGAATGAAGAAAGAAACAATAAAACTGAAGAGAAAGTGTGTGTGTGTGTGTGTGTGTGTGTAGGTGTGTGTAGATGTGTGTATTTGTGTTTGTGTATGTGTGTAGGTGTATGTGTGTGTGTGTAGGTGTAGGTGTGTGTATGTGTGTGTGTGAAGGTGTGTGTGTGTAGGTGTATTTGTGTGTGTGTGTGAGGAGGTGTATATGTGTGTGTGTAAATTGTGTGTGTGTGTGTGTGTGTGTAGGTGTATATGTGTGTGTGTGTGTGTGTAGATGTGTGTACAGTATATGTGTGTGTGTGTATTTGTGTGTGTGTGTTTGTAGGTGTATATGTGTGTGTTTATGTGTGTGTGTGTAGGTGTATATGTGTGTGTTTATGTGTGTGTGTGCAGGTGTATGTGTGTGTGTTTGTGTGTGTGTAGTTGTGTGTGTGTAGATGTATGTGTGTGTGTGTAGGTGTGTGTGTGTGTGTGTATGTAGGTGTGTGTGTGTGTATGTAGGTGTATGTGTGTGTGTGTGTAGGTGTATGTGTGTGTGTAGTTGTATATGTGTGTGTGTAGGTGTATATGTGTGTGTGTGTGTGTGCTTGTGTGTGTGTGTGCTTGTGTGTGTTTGTGTATGTGTGTGTAGGTGTGTGTATGTGTGTGTGTGTGTGTGTGTTCATGAACACAGGTCTGATTTAAACCCTTCAACTCTGAGACACAGTTTCAGGTCACATGCTAAAATGATTAGCATAATGTTTCCTAACGAGCCTTTGCGAACATGCTAATGCTAACTGGCTTTGCGAGCATGCTAGTGCTAACTTTAGCACTGTGCTGCTTTAAATAGCTAGCCTGGCTAAGGTAATTATCCTCATTGAACCCGGCGTTATTTTAATAAACAGTGGTAGGAAGTGGACATAAAGCTGCTGGTGATTTCATACTGGGATGATTATAATTGGCTGATCAAGTTAAATTTAAGCTCCGCCCCTTGCTCAGCCTGGGACACCTGTCACTTTGATTTAACTCTCACACACACACACGCACACACATACACATATATACAAGGTCACAGTCAGAGAGTGTGTGTGTGCATGTGTGCATTCTGTCTGTCGCATCTGAAATAGCTGAGGTTGTCTAGAGGAGACAGATGAGTACATCACATCTCACAAGGTGACTCTCACACACACACACACACACACTGAGAATTAAGCGTGTGCTGATAATAAATTATATGACTGATTTGCAATATTTAACACTCACACACACACAAACACACACAGTACTGTTATCGAGGCTAAAATATGTGTGTCTAATTCAGGAGGACATTCCCTACATAGGCAGCCTATTTAGAGGTAAAGATAAAGTCTGTTTGAGTGTGAGGAATCCCATAATTACGTTCACCAGGTAAGTGTGTAAAATTGTGGTGAATAAAAACATTGCATTTTGCCATTACGGCTCGCTAGTCGCTTCTTTCACACATCAAAAGGCTACAGTTATACGATTGTTGCTATAGTTATGTCTCAACCCTTATTGCTCTGTTTTTGTTGATTTTAATATTTCTACATCATTCTTTTCTGAAACGGAATTTGTTTGAGTGTGATAGTCGAGTGTTGAAGTGTGTCTAAGCTAGCCTGAGTGATTATTTACACCTTGTTGTCATGGTCACATGTTGTCATGGTTACAGTCCAACGTGGATACATTTGTTGTTTTTAAAATGAAACATTGGGCTGTACAGGTTGTTAAGGTCATTAGAAAGCTGATGCTAGGCAACTGGGAAATGTGTGTCGATAAAAAGTGTGACTAAAATGATGTTATAATTCCACACAGAATCACCTTCCTGAACGTCCATGTGTTACAGCTGACTGAAAAACGTTCATCCTCGACACGTTTAATGAATTCGGTCAGGACTGAGTGAAAATTCATATTGAGCTTTAAAACACATATATAAACACAGTATAATACACTATAAAACACAGTAACTTGTGGGTGATGAGGGGAGGCAGAGTGGGTGATGAGGGGAGGGGAATGGGTGATGAGGGGAGGAGAGTGGGTGATGAGGGGAGGAGATTGGGTGATGAGGGGAGGGAGAGTGGGTGATGAGGGGTGAGGGTGGGTGATGAACGGAGGGAGAGGGGGTGATGAGGGTAGGAGAGTGGGTGATGTGGGGAGGGAGATTGGATGATTTGGGGAGGGAGAGTGGGTGATGAGGGGTGAGAGTGGGTGATGAGGGGAGGAGAGTGGGTGAGGAGGGGAGGGAGAGTGGGTGATGAGGGTAGGAGATTGGGTGATGAGGGGAGGGAGAGTGGGAGAAGAGGGGAGGGAGATGGGGGGATGAATGGAGGGAGAGAGGGTGATGAGGGGAGAGAGAGGGGGTGATGAGGGGAGGAGAGTGGGTGATGAGGGGAGGAGATTGGGTGATGAGGGGAGGAGAGTGGGTGATGAGGGGAGGGAGAGTGGGTGATGGGAGGAGAGTGGGTGATGAACGGAGGGAGAGAGGGTGATGAACATTTGAACATGACTTACATGCCTTTGGATAGAAGTGTCTGCTAAGTGAATAAATGTAAATGTAACTGTAAATGAACAGAGGGAGAGAGTGGGTGATGAACAGAGGGAGAGTGGGTGCTGAGGGGAGGAAAGTGGGTGATGAGGGGCGGGAGAGAGGGTGCTGAGGGGAGGAGATTGGGTGATGAGGGGAGGGAGAGTGGGAGATGAGGGGAGGGAGATGGGGTGATGAATGGAGGGAGAGAGGGTGATGAGGAGAGGAGAGGGGGTGATGAACGAAGGGAGAGAGGGTGATGAGGGGAGGAGAGAGGGGGTGATGAGGGGAGGAGAGTGGGGATGAGGGGAGGAGAGTGGGTGATGAGGGGAGGGAGAGTGGGTGATGAGGGGAGGAGAGTGGGTGATGAACGGAGGGAGAGATGGTGATGAGGGTAGGAGAGAGGGTGATGATTATTTACACCTTGTTGTCATGGTCACATGTTGTCATGGTTACAGTCCAACGTGGATACATTTGTTGTTTTTAAAATGAAACATTGGGCTGTACAGGTTGTTAAGGTCATTAGAAAGCTGATGCTAGGCAACTGGGAAATGTGTGTCGATAAAAAGTGTGACTAAAATGATGTTATAATTCCACACAGAATCACCTTCCTGAACGTCCATGTGTTACAGCTGACTGAAAAACGTTCATCCTCGACACGTTTAATGAATTCGGTCAGGACTGAGTGAAAATTCATATTGAGCTTTAAAACACATATATAAACACAGTATAATACACTATAAAACACAGTAACTTGTGGGTGATGAGGGGAGGGAGAGTGGGTGATGAGGGGAGGGGAATGGGTGATGAGGGGAGGAGAGTGGGTGATGGGAGGAGAGTGAGTGATGAACGGAGGGAGAGAGGGTGATGAGGGGAGGAGAGTGGGTGATGAGGGGAGGAGAGTAGGTGATGAGGGGATGAGAGTGGGTGATGAACAGAGGGAGAGTGGGTGCTGAGGGGAGGAGAGTGGGTGATGAGGGGAGGAGATTGGGTGATGAGGGGAGGGAGATGGGGTGATGAACGGAGGGAGAGAGGGTGATGAGGGTAGGAGAGTGGGTGATGAGGGGAGGAGAGTGGGTGATGAGGGGAGGGAGATTGGGTGATGAGGGGAGGGAGAGTGGGTGATGAGGGGAGGAGAGTGGGTGATGAACGGAGGGAGAGTGGGTGCTGAGGGGAGGAGAGTAGGTGATGAACGGAGGGAGAGAGGGTGATGAGGGGAGGAGAGTGGGTGATGAGGGGAGGAGAGTGGGTGATGTGGGGAGGGAGAGGGTGATGAACAGAGGGAGAGTGGGTGCTGAGGGGAGGAGAGTGGGTGATGAGGGGAGGGAGATTGGGTGATGAATGGAGGGAGAGAGGGTGATGAGGGGAGGGAGAGGGGGTGATGAATGGAGGGAGAGAGGGTGATGAGGGGAGGAGAGTGGGTGATGAGGGGAGGAGAGTGGGTGATGAACATTTGAACATGACTTACATTTGTAAGTCACTTTGGATAAAAGCGTCTG
>JAFFST010045077.1:41769-59732 GCA_022414735.1 Noturus placidus | reverse complement strand
ATACAATCAGACTTACATTGTGATGTTTTAATGAAATTTTTCTGTTCACCTCCATGAACACACAGTTGGGAAACGGCATTGAATGTATATTTATTATTTATTTTAAAAACATAGATGTGTGATTTTATTTATTACATATTTTATTCTGGATTGAAAATCATTGGTGACAAAATACTTGTCTTGCATACAAAAAAAACCCAGCACCAACAGTGGCACGCATTTGAGGGGGAAAATAAAAGTCCACTAAACTGAAGAGCATGACGTCATTATTTTTCTTGCAAATCAGTTTCCAAGCTTTTTTCCTTGTCTCTCGTTCTGTTCTTCACCGACTGAAAAACATCCCTCGGGTTGACAGACTTGTGCTGCTGTAATAGAAATGCTAATAAATGATCTCTCTCATAATCTGCCTTTGTTTCTGCTTTATGTGAAAGAAAACACCAGATCTGTCCATCAAGACCTGCAGCAAAAACACCTGCAATGCATCTGAGCAGCAAAATATATTGTTTAATACTGACACCTGCTGGTCAGAATAGGAATAACACCTCACATCCTCTCCTGCAGATTTGAACACTTTGAGAGGGATTATCGGGTTCTTTAAGGGCTTTTTTTAGGGCCTAACCCTAACCCTAATCCAACCCTAACCTAACCACAACGCAACCCTAACCCCAACCTAACCCTAACCCAACCCTAACCCGAACCCCAACCATAACCCCAACCTAACCCTAACCCCAACCATAACCCCAACCTAACCCTAACCCGAACCCTAACCCCAACCATAACCCTAACAACAACCTAATCACAACCCAACCATAACCCCAACCATACCCTAACCACAACCCAAGCCTAACCTAGCCCTAACCCTGACCTTAACCCTAAGTCCAACCTAACCTAACCTAACTCTAACCCTGATCTTAACAGGGAGGGAGGGAGGGAGAGAGGGAGAGGTATAAATATAGTGGCTGAATACTTTTTCCCCATCAATTCTTTTGTTTAAAAATATCTTTAAATAGATATTTGTTTATATTTATGAACACATTGCTCATATTTAGTAAGTACAAAATCAAAAGACGTGATGTGTGTAAACGTGAAGTGGATCAACACACCGGAATTTTATTAAATAACTTTAAAATTAAAGTGTCTAAATATTTATTTATCCTCACTGTATTTAAATAAATAAAACTCAGACGTTTACATTTCTATTCCACATTTCTCCTTCATTGTTTATGTTTATCGCTTCAAAACGTCTGCAAATGAGAGTGTTTTATTGCTAATATTTATGTAAAACCTTTTAGAACTTTTTTCCCTTTTTTGACTATTGACTGTTATTATTACGATTAGTGCTGCTGTTAGATCTTGTTGTTATAATTGTTATTCTTTTATTTTACAGTCGTGTGCACACAACACAAAACATTGAACAGGAAATGAAGCGTGTTTGGAGACGACGTTTTACAAACCCACATGGAAAAGAACTTTATTAAGGCAGGTTCAGAACATTTTCACTGTACACACATCAATCACTCTGGAAATAAAGAACACAGATGAGTGATGAGTTTATACACACAGGAAGCCATGAAATAAACTCAAAGACTCGCGAAGACTCGCGAAGACTCTCAAACACTCACACACACTCGCAAACAATAATTAATGTTAATACATTAACACACACTATTTCACCAGTTTATGATGACTAAGGAACATTACAAATTAATTTAATTCAAATTCCTCATTTAAATGGTCTGATTATTTTGTCCTAAGGGTGTGCAAACTTTTGCACTCAACTATACGCGCTCATATAATCCACATGACAGATACAGCGAGCGGCGAACACGTCACTGGAGGAGAAAAACTTTCATTTTAAAGATTTCAAATTTCCTTAAAACTCAGTTACACACAAACACACACGAAAATACACACACACACACACACACACACACACACTCACACACAAAAATACACACACTCACTCACACTCATACACACTCACTCACACACACTCACTCACACACACTCACACAAAAATACACACACACACACACACACAAAAATACACACACACACACACACACACACACAAAAATACACACACTCACTCTCACAGTCACACACACAGTCTCAGTCACACACTCAGTCACACACACACACACAGTTTGTGGTTGCTACATCATTCAAGAATTTTTTTTTTCCTTTTAATTACAGTAATAAATTGTTGGTGTGATTATAAAAACATTATTGATGTGGTAAAAAAAAAGGATTTAATTTATATTTACAACAAAAAATACAGACGACTGTAAATGTTGTTTTAGGACTTAGAGAAAAGAAAAGAAAAGAAAAAAGAAAAGAGGCCCTGAAAATACAGACAGCAAAATTATATTAAACATAAAAAAAAAGATTTTGACATGAATAATATAAAAAAGGGGAAGAAGAAGAGGAAGAGGAGGAAGAAGAGAAGAGGCTCTTACTGGTTAGATATGAATCAGGAATAAACACAAAGACGAGTCCACGACTGCGTACAAATAAACTCACCTTAACTTTAAAACTCTTAAATTATTTCCTGCACACACACACACACACACACACACACACACACACCATGAACACAAACACCCAAATAAAATAACAACAGTGACAATAAAAATTAGGAGAGTAACGTATTCAAAAAGATTAAAGCCAACAAAAGAAGACAAAAAAAGCAAGGGGTCAAAGGTCACAGGGTGGATGGAGGGACCTGCCAGCTTTAACGTACTGAAAGAATGATAGCGGCACCAGCGGAAAACTAATAACTGTAGCAGGAAAATAAATAAATGATATCATAAAATACTTTATATAATTTACTGACATTTAAACAATATTGCTTCATGTCTAATTTTGTTTCGCCCGCGGGGAATGAAGCAGAATTAAATCGTTATTAAATTTAAATATTCATCATTATTTAAATATTCGTTTCTGAAATGATTCTTAACATGAGGATTTTTCTGTATTTACAGAATTATAATCACGACAGCTGTTATTAGTTTCCTGTGAGCCACTTTCACCCTTTTATTACAAGATTACAGTGTAAATACACACACACACACACACACACTCGACACTTGGCTCAGGTGGTATCCACTCTGCAGAGGCCTGTGTGTGTGAGGAGGAAAGAGCTAAGCGTATATGTTGAGGGTCATGTGTGGTAGAACTTCTCATTGTAGCGGTGGATGGTCACACAGCCGTGGTACGAGATGGGGCGTGGCATCGCCGCTACACCTGTGATGATCCCTGTAGCCGGGTCGTAACACAGGATAGTGTCCGACGCCTCGCCGCTCTCACTGCGACCGCCCAGGATGAAGATCTTCCCGTTACACACCGACATCCCGCAGCTCTCCTATGCTCACACACACACACACACACACACACACACACACACACACACACATTACATGTTCAGTTAGTTACATTTCTCTGAAATGATTTTCAGGTGATAAATGAATCTATTTGCATAAGCTCCGCCCACTAGATTACACACACAACAGGTGAGACGCGTTACTTTGTGAGGGACTCGAGTTACTAGGAATGGGTCGAGCTGTTAAACGAGGCTGAAGCAGGTACCTGTTTGCTGAAGGTGTGCACCACGTGCATCCAGTAATCCTCAGTGGGGTCGTAGCAGTAGATGGATTTCGTCAAACCGCCCGACACGTAGATGAGGTTGTTGAGGGACACAGCGGTGATGCAGCGCTTAGCGATGGGGATGTTGGCCCTTAGCAACCAGCAGTCTGACTCCGGGTCGTAGCACTGGACCTGAGAGACGACACGCATCACACTACAGCCTTAAAATCTTAACACGACAAGCGACATCTTTCCGACATCTTCTGTTTAACACCACAGCAGGAATGTCACAAAACTTTATTTATACAATATACACTGACAAAGACACACAAATAATGACACTGAACTTCCTCCTTTTAACCAATCAGCACTCAGAAGCAGTGTGACATCACACCCCGATTACAAGCAGCTTCACGCTGGATTAGTTTTATTACTGACCTGTGAACTGACCCACTACAGACGTCTACATCTACACAACACAGAGACACCGTGAGAAACGGGTTCTTCAAGGGTTCCTTATATGGTTCTCAGAGAGCTTTTCTCAGAGGGTTCTACTGAGAACCTGCATTCTGCATGGAACAGCATGTGTTCTCAAGGTTCTATACAATATTACTCAGAACCAAGAGGGGAACATGAAGAACTGCTCAGAGTGCTTGATTCCAAATATTTTAAGAGGATAGACAGACAGACAGACAGACAAACAGACAGACAGATAGATAGAATGACAGACAGGTAGATTAGAAAGACAGATAGACAGACATTTATACAGATAGATTAGAGAAACAGACAGGCAGATGGACAAGTAGAATAGAGAGACAGACAGACAGGTAGGTTAGATAGACAGACAGAGAGACAGGCAGATGGTTATGCAGGTAGTTTAGACAGACAGACAGATGGACAGGTAGATTAGAGAGACAGACAGACAGGTAGGTTAGATAGACAGACAGAGAGACAGACAGATGGTTATGCAGGTAGTTTAGACAGACAGACAGATGGACAGGTAGATTAGAGAGACAGACAGACAGACAGACAAATAGATCAATAGATAAATATTCATGCAGACAGACAATCAGAGAGATATACAGGTAGATAAAAGAGGTAGAATGTTAGATACTGACAGACAAATAAACAGATAAACAATAGACAGAAAGACAGTCAGACAGGTACATAGAGAGACAGACAGGCAGATGGACAGGTAAATAAACATAAAAGCAGTCAGATAGACAGGCACACAGACAGACAGGAAGACAAAAAGGCAGAAATCCAGACAGATATACAGGCATACAGATAGATTGAGAGTGAGACATATAAATGAATAAATAGGTACAGAGAGACAGACAGACAGACAGACAGACAGACACCTTATTAAACAGAGGGAAATAGCAAACATAAAAATTATATACATTAATTAAAAAGTGAATGTCTGTGTGAGTGTGTGAGTGCGTGTGTGTGTCAGTCTGGCTGTATAGTCAGCGTCCTCACAGCGATGTGAGACAGAGAGTTCTGCGCTCCACACAGACACCTGGAGAACATCTGAACTGTGACAGATCCAGGTCACACTGCTCTTACACTCCAACACCATGAGGGGGCAGCACTGAGGCAGGAGGCCTACTGATGTACTGCTCTGAGAGGGCTGTAACAGCACAGGCTTAAGCAGGGAGACTGCTTTTCTAGCAAACACTCCAGCAGGTAAACATTTATCTATTTCATCTCTCAACACGTTTACAGCGCTGACACACATTCGCTACAATGTGCTGACACCTCGAAACGTTTTATACCCAGATGCAGCCATGCCAGTTCTCTTCTATTCATCATCAATCACGCCCTTATCAATCCAAAAGCTTGAATCATTCACTGGCAGGTCTTCAGGTTTCAGTTCCTTAAGTCGAACATGACAAGAACCATCTCCGCTTCAGTGAGTCGCTCGACTGTATGAGTTAGTTAGGGCTCAAAGAAAAACAGAGCTATTGTTTTCGTTTAAAGGAAGCTGATTAAACTGTTAAATGCATTTGACCGATTCATTAAAAAGAATCAGTTCAGAAGAACGATTCATTCAAGATCCGATATCAGTTACTCAAAGAGCTCTCAAAAGGATTCGAATGGAGACGTTGTGTTTGAAACAAATCAAAGAGCCTCGGAAGAATCAAAGCACAGGATACACATGCACAAAGGATTTAAAGAATGAAAATAAAAATGTTCTTTAAAGGAACAAAGATTCCAATGAACAGGAACCAGGAAATGACATTAGATAACAAGCGCACGTGGGTGAACTCAGGAACGCGCTGAAATGGATCATTGACACCTGCTGTAAACGTCGGGCTGGGCGACATGAGACAAGATTCAAAAGCTAAAAAAAAAAAATCACCGTAGCAACGATATCTCATTAAAGTGTATCGCGTAATCATTCATCACGATATGGATATTATATCGATATATCGCCACGCCCAACTGAACAGTGAACGGGTCTTTGATGGAGAACTCGTTACTGATGCTCCCTCGTGGTGGAACGATGACTCACGCTGTTGACTTAATAATAATAATTCCTACACACAATGTCCCGCCGCTGAGCCCTGCCCGTGCCTCGCGTGTTTATTCTGCAGGACAAATACAGATGCGTTGTGACTGACAGGACGCGGTCGGCGCGAGGGTTCGGCCTCTCAGACTCACCTTATCAGAGCAGGTGTTGTCGTCAGGGCCTCCTCCGATGACGTAGAGCTTGTTGACGCAGCCGGCCACCGCCGGGGAGCTCACCGCCTCCTTCATGGGGGCCACCTCCGTCCAGCGGTTGGAGAAAGAGTCGTAACACTCGACACTGCTGAGACGCGACTGACCATCGTAACCACCCACCGCATACACCTGCACACGCGTGCACACACACACACACACACACAGACTCAAATAGAGTTCTCTGTATGTTCTCTTTTCAACCCAAGCGTTAAACGTATGCAGTGAAATATACCAGAACTGAACCCGTCTCCATCTTCATTCCTGACTCATCATTTCAGCAGAAACCGTGCAGGTCTGTCAGGTAGAACGAGACGTACCGTCCAACAACAACAACAACAACAACCGTCTCTTCAAGTGAGGAAAATTTCAGCTAGAATCAGCGCCACAGGAATAGAAACACAAATACGGACACTGGACAATTCCGGATTGTGATTGGTCACTTACATCCTGTTTAGGACCCACCCCTTTATTCGATAAACAACCTGCGGACCGCTAAGCTCCTCCTCCAGTTATGAAACAACAGGAATGTTCCAGATTCTCATGAATTTGTTCCAGTCAGTTCGAACCGTAAACACTCTCAGACCGGTCCCTTTCCTGTACGAGAACCCGAGTCCAAACACACCTGAAGCTAAAAACAGAGAAGAACAACGTTCTGTAATGTCCTCCACCTGGTGCATGACGCAGTAAACAGGTCGACTGTAACAGAACATAACCGAAAACTGGTCACGCCGAAGGCGGCACTTCAACTTGAGCGTGTTGGGACATGGCGAGGCAACGTGCTGCTCACACGCGGATGAAAGCATACGGCATGCTCGATGAACACCTGTGTGTTTACACTCGCGCAGGCGGAAATGAGCGACAGGAACCCCAACGCGGCGTCCTGTACGGGTTTTATGTAGACGGGAAGAAGAGGAACACGTGGTGCGTGTTTACAGACACGAACATCTCCATGACGTCTGTAGAATTCCTTTTATTCCAGGATCAACTGTAGAACTTCCTTCCTTCAGAAGAACGCATGTTTAAAACCACAGCTTCCTTTATTGAGATTGCTTAAAACGCTTTAATGAGCTCAGCGTGTCCAAGAATGTGACATTTGAGTAAAATCAGAGCAGGCGGGGGCGTGTCAGGGACGAGAACGCAAACAAAATGAAATATTAGTCCATCTGTGGAGGAAAGGCCGTATTGTCTAGCGGAGCTGGATGTAAGCTACACCGTGCTGTGATCTGTTATTGCACAAGCTGCCTTTGTTTGTTCACTCGCTCGTGCAAAAACACGCCTGATTCTCTTAAAGCTTGTCCCGAGCTTTTTCTGAAAAGCGGCCCCTCCTGGAGCAGAAAAACAAACTGTCGCAACAACACGAGTTCTGGATCTTTCTGAAAGATCTGAAACATGGGTGTGACACAAGCAATCCGTCACTGTGTGAGGAGAAGGAGTCACTGTGTGGGACGAAGACGTTTGGGTTGGAGATTCTAATGACAGGAGAGTTTAGCTTTGATTTCCTGGTGTTTATGTGTCGGCGTGTTTGAATCAGACCATCCGATCTTTGGGTGTGTCCTGTTAGATCGATTGTTTAAACAATAAACAGCTCTGGACATCTACTCTTGGACGTAGCGTTCAGTTTCACTGCATTTGGTGTTAAGAAGGATAAACCAACATGAAGATCGGAGAGCTGTCGATGGGAGAAGACGCATTGTAGAAGCAGAAGGAAGTCAGAAGTTTACAGGAACATTCTGTCTGCAGATTTACAGAGAAACACATCCGAATGAATCAGGAGGAACTTCATCATGCAGCAAGACAACGATCCACAACACACTTCCACCTCAACACTGGACTTCATCAGGGGGAGAAGAGGAAGGATTTAGACTGGACAATCATTCACCAGACCTTCACCCAACTGATCACAGGGTCAGAAGCAGTTTTCCATGCTGTTCTCGTTACACGATGGACACGGAGGCAGTAAAGCGCAGCTATGGGGCACGGACTACACGCTGACTCACCGGGTGGAGGAATGAATGAGGTCATGCTTTAAAATGCCAAGAAGCAACAGCAAGCAGGGGAGAAATCTAAATCTGAGAGAACAAGGGGAGAAGAGAATAGAGGACAGGAGAAGAGAAGAGAGGAGAGAAGAAGAGAGAAGAAGAGATGAGAGAAGAAGAGAGGAGAAGAGAGAAGAAGAGAGGAGAGAAGAAGAGAGGAGAAGAGAGAAGAGAGAAGAAGAAGAGAGAAGAAGAGAGGAGAAGAGAAGAGAGGAGAGAAGAAGAGAGGAGAGAAGAAGAGAGAAGAAGAGAGGAGAGAAGAAGAGAGGAGAGAAGAAGAGAGGAGAAGAGAAGAGAAGAGAGGAGAAGAGAGGAGAAGAGAGAAGAAGAGAGGGGAGAAGAAGAGAGAAGAAGAGAGGAGAAGAGAAGAGAGGAGAGAAGAAGAGAAGAGAGAAGAAGAGAGAAGAAGAGAAGAGAAGAGAGGAGAGAAGAAGAGAAGAGAGGAGAAGAGAGGAGAAGAGAGAAGAAGAGAGGAGAAGAGAAGAGAGGAGAGAAGAAGAGAAGAGAGAAGAAGAGAGGAGAAGAGAAGAGAGGAGAAGAGAGGAGAAGAGAGAAGAAGAGAGAGAAGAGAGGAGAAGAGAGGAGGAAACGTCACTGACGTCACAGCAACACACATCAATCAAATATCATCTCAAAATAATGTGTGTGGAGTGTGTGTGTGTGTGTGTGTGTGGAGTGTGTAGAGTGTGTGTGTAGAGAGTGTGTGTGTGTGTGTGTAGAGTGTGTGTGTGTGTGTAGTTTCTGTGTAGAGTGTGTGTGTGTGTGTGTAGAGTGTGTGTGTGTGTAGAGTTTCTGTGTAGAGTGTGTGTGTGTGTGTGTGTGTGTGTGTGTAGTTCACCTTTCCCAGTAAGACAGTCATTTTGTGTCTCCAGCGTCCTTTATTCAGTGAAGCCACTCGGATCCAGATGTTGAGCTGTGAGTTGTACATCCACACATCTCTGCTGTTGATGCGACCTCCTGTAATGACCACACACACACACACACACACACACACACACGCACACACACACCCACACGCACACACGCACACACGCACACACCCACACGCACACACACATACACCCACGCACACATACACCCATGCACACACACACCCACGCACACACACACCCACACACACACACACCCACACATACACGCACCCACACATACACGCACCCACACATACACGCACCCACACATACACCCACACACACATACACCCACGCACACATACACCCACGCACACACACACACACGCACACACCCACACGCACACACACATACACCCACGCACACATACACCCATGCACACACACACACACCCACACACGCACACACATACACACTTGTGTAATTTATTAAGTGTGATTTATTAATGCATGATGTAGATTTCTGCACGTTTGCAAAATTTATTTGTGTTAAAAAGTTATTTGTGTAAAACTACCTTTTTTTAGTCTTTTATATATTTAACTTTTTTAAATATCAGTGGAAGTATAAAGTAAATAGAATATAAAACCACAAACCCTAATATAATACATACAAAGAACTAAAAGTTACACTAACATGTTCAAATCAATTTACATATGAATTCAATATTTATGAAAGTACAGAAGGAGAAAAAACATTTTAAACATATAAATATTACTTAAAACAATTTCCCATCTCTATTTCATTCCTTATTAAAGTGTGCATGTGCATGTGTGCGTCTGCGTGTGTGCGTGTGTGCGCGTGTGCGCGTGTGTGTGTGTGCGTGTGCGCGTGTGTGTGTGTGCGTGTGCGTGCGTGCGTGCGCGTGTGCATGTGTGCGTGTGCGTGCGCATGTGTGCGTGTGTGTGTGTGCGTGTGTGTGTGTGCGCGTGTGCGTGCGTGTGTGTGCGTGTGTGTGTGCGTGTGTGTGTGTGTGCGTGTGCGTGCGTGTGTGTGCATGTGTGCGTGTGTGTGCGCGTGTGTGTGCTTTGGCAAAATCCTGCCCAAATTTACATTCTGCTCTTAATCCTAATCCAATGCAAATGACTCTACGCTTATGCAAAAGTATTAACGGCTCGCAATAACCTTTCAGTCACCTCGCGGAGTACACGCTGTACCGCGCCTGGTCTTTCTCACGCGCTCTCTCTCTGTAAACAGCACCGAGATGAAAACTGTGTAAAGACGAGTTCAATCAAGTTCTGATGAATCGACTTTAAACACACAGAGCTGGGTCTAAACGGGTTGGGAAATGTTCGGGGGGTAAATACTTATAATCACCCACACCCACACACACACACACACACACACACACAAAGACCAGATCCTAATATATTCCACATTCCAGTCTGACGCATGTGACTGCAGACAACCAGAGGGAAGATGCAGATGGACTGGGGATTAATATGAGGCGTGGGGAATAACATGCATCATAACAGACTTGAGTGCAAAACTTTGTGCCCCCTGTGTTTTTAAAATTTAAAAAAAATGTACCTCTAAAGGAAAAGCGTGGGCGTAAAACTTTCTAAGATTCATATTTATATGGCATTCTGATGGGGGGCACAGACTTTTGAACTGAGATCACTTTGTGGCCATGTTGGGGCCATGTTGCTCCCGCAGTGCAGTGCAGTGCAGTTATTTCTACTGTCCTGTGGATTTATTTATATTTAAGACATCCAGCGGAATCCTGCCGGCACATCGGGCCGCACTTCCACTGCAGGAACCTTTTCAGGAACTTTAGACATTATTCCACCATTTTACTTCCTCCAGGAATCTTCTACATTCCCACGTCAAGACCATTACTTCAATATAAACCAGAAACTATTGTGGGCGGAGCTTGCTACACTGAACTTTATAGGATTAGCAGCTCGTGTGCACACGCTTCTTTAAATCAGCTAGCACGCTAAATAAAAAAAAAAAACTCTGGTTCCTAGAAGGTTCTTCGTATTTCTTACCTTCCCGGAACCTTATCTAAAAGGGAAACCCTCTGGTGTAGAGTTCTTCAGAATGAATCATCCACCGAGGAGAACAAACAGGTCTCATGTTCTCTCTGGGTGGGAGGGACATACTCTCACTCCCTGTCAATCATAGTGACTCGAACCAATCACAGGCATCTGTGAGCTCATGTATGTGGATGAGGGTAGATATGACACACCCACACACACACACACACTGACCTGAGACCAGGATGTCGTTACGCAGGGCGCACACCGCGTACTCGGACTTGGTGAACTCGGGAAGTTTGGCCAGTGATTTCCACTCCCCTGTGACGGGGTCGTAGCACTCGGTGTACGGGAGGTTGAAGCCTCCGACTCGCTCGCAGCCGCCCACCACCACGATGACCTCTGAGAAACCCGTGGACCTGCGGAATGACAAACCACCAAACAGCACCTCATTTCACTCTCACGTTATAAACAGGAACTATCGTAATTAAAGGCATGCGTCTGTCTCTACAGGAAACATTCATCATTATGTGTTACACGTTGTGTCTGCAGCGCGTGACACGCAAACATGAACGCTCCAGACAAAACAAACAGCGATTACGTCTACCACGGCGTGACAGCACGCCGAGCGATGTAGTGAACGTACAGTAACGCCGACATGCTGCACGCTCGCAGCATCCGCGTCAGACTCAACACATAAACATATGTTAGGCCGGTGTTTTATTCCATAACGGATAAAATGATGATGTTATAAATACAGCGTGGAACACTGCAAACCCCAGAGGCTCATTTATCACATGGATTGCTTTTAAACTGCATGTATCCTCTAAAAATTTTATTTTAAATGATGATAATGATGACTTTTTTTAAAACTGTCAGCTGTTTCCAGATATTTATAGATGCTAATTTATAATTTGCATAAATTCAGGTCAATAAAAAACTGCTATTATTATTACTACTATTTATTATGATCAGTAGTATCATTATTATTAGTATTACTCGTATTATTATCATTATTATTAATTTTATTATTATTACTACATACAGTATGTATGTATTATTATTATTATTATTATTATTATTATTATATATACTTATTACCATTATTACTTTTATTATTATTTTTTTATTATTATTATTATTATTATTATTATTATTATTATTATTATTGTATATTTATTACCACTATTATTTTTATTTATTTTATTATTATTATTATTTGCATTCACCTTCTGGTGAGATTTTTATGGATGCTAATTTATTTATGTAATGTATTTATTTATTTATTTATTTATTCCTTTAGTTAGTTAGTTAGTTAGTTAGTTAGTTAGTCAGTTAGTTAGTCAGTTAGTTAGTTAGTCAGTTAGTTAGTCAGTTAGTTAGTTAGTCAGTTAGTTAGTCAGTTAGTTGGTTAGATGGAAATACTAAAAAAAAAACTTTACTTAAACAATAAATTTGCACAAATGGACATTTACTTTAGAACACAAGCCTTTTTTTTCTTCCCAACTCACAGAATTTACACGAACACAACATTTCCTGCGTAAACTCAACGCTCCTGTAAATGATTCACTTCGTGAAGCGAGACGATCCCACGGGCCGCGGCAGAATCAATCATTTCTTCATTTACCAGAAAATGTCCAAACATTTCTGATATGTTTTCATTATCACACTGTGACCTTTTACACACACACACACACACACACACACACACACACACACACACGCGTGGAACTGTGAGCGTCAGTGCCCTCTGCTGTAACTCATTAACAGAACCTGTTTGTTTGGCTGATTTTTCTCCTCCACTCTTGGCCCTGAGCTAAGAATAGGGCTGAGGTCTCACAGCGCGCGGTGGCTCTCTGCCTGAAAAACATTGTGTCCGAGTTCCTGCCTCGCTCCTCCTCTTTCCCTCAAAAACAGCCGAGCGCTCGGGTCTGGAGGAAGGACACGAGAGCAGTGAGACAAACACCCCGAGTGTCTCGTGCTGCGAGAGAAATACAGATTATTTCCATGTTATTACGTTAGTAAATAAGGAAACGTTCGTCTGTGACCTGCCTGGAGACAGAGGGAGTGGAGCAGCCTGCTGCAAACTGACATCCTGCTGAACACAACGTTAACCCTTTCCCTCAAGCTCAGCAATCTTTTGATTATCACTACATCGTCCTTTAGAAGCACAAACACACTTTTGTCCTCAAGCGAGCTGCATTTTAGAGCTGTTACACACCGTTGCGTGACTTTATCATGGCAGTTAAGGTGATTACAGAACTACACCCCCACCTCCACAACCATTCCACATAATTAAACAATGAGCTCATGACACACACACACACACACACACACACACACACACACACACAGAAATAATGATAGCTCGTTTAGTCGAATCGCGTTCAGACCAGTTCCAAAGTTCAGCAGTGAAGGAAAAACAAAGAGCACATGGGCTTTAACATACAGACACACATCAGCAGGAGTGTGTTTTGTGGTGTTTATGAGTGTGTGAGGTGTACACACGTCACACGTCACACGTCACACGTCAACACATTTCTATAGCTGTGTCTCAAATCACCGCCGTGCACTTTTACACAAAAAAAGGATCCGCGGGATCGAGTTCACACTCGCACACAAGTATCAGATCAGAATGGAATCTGTTTCCGATCAGTACCGGATAAATATCGGATCTGTATCAGATCAGGTTTGGAAAAGTATTGGATCTGTGTAGAACCTGTACTGGAATCAGATAGGTATCGTTTTAGAATTGGATCTGTATCAGATCAGGTTTGAATCAGATTAGTACTGGTCTGAATGGGATTAGTATCACATACCCTTTGGAAGTGTATTGGAGGATTAGTGGATCTCAAGTATTGGATTGCAAACCGATATCAGATCTGAATCAGATCCTTTTTGTATCTGTATTGGATCAGTGTCAGAGCTATAGCGGATCATTATTGGACCAGTATTAGATCAGTATTGGAAAAGCTTTGGATCAGAATTGGATCTGCACTGGCTCTGTATCGGATCAGTACTGGATCTGTAATTCAGACATCAACGGAAACATCCTTCCATCTTCTATACGGCTTCTTCTTTCCTTCAGGGTCACGGGGAACCTGGAGCCTCTCCCAGGGAGCATGGGGCACAAGGTGGGGGTACACCCTGGACAGCGTGCCAACAGAAACATTTCCAACCCAAATCTAACAGAAGCTCAGATTTACCTTAAAAATAAAAATAAAGTTATTATTCATCAGCTAAAAATCTCTGATCCGGGATCCGCTTCCTCTTCAAAAAAATTTTTTAAAAATCCTGAGACTGATCCTGGAATTCCTCCTAAATACACGTAATAACGCGTTGGAGGCCTGACGAGACTTATTCTGTCTTTCCCGATGTTCTCCTCATGTTTGATCCTGTCTCGGTGAATTTATATCAAAGATCCTTTCTTTAGAAAAATATAATGCTACTAGCTATATTTCCTTCTTCTTTGTGTCTGATTAAAATGCTGACTGAGTGAAAGCAGAAGATCAGGAATAACTGACAAACCGTCACGCCGCAGGGAACAGATAAACATCACGCCAACAAATCTGCTCTTTGATACGGTTCCACATGAGATACTAAACACAAAGACTGGAACAGGGCCGGCGGAGAGGAGCAGCATGAGCAGGTCACGCTGAGGAACACAAAGAAACGCCGGCGTTCATGTCTCACCAGAACCTGTAATTAGGTGGCTTTCACAGAGCTTTATGAAGTGCTTGTGTTTCTCCACTTCCTGTTACAATCCTGCAGTCAAACATCTCGTCTCTGCGTAAAGCTAAAAACAAAAAGAAGACGAGACTCGAGGCATTAAAGACGATCCGGTTTGGAAAATCACAACACTGTGGACCTGCTTGACGGCTTTGCCTTGTTTAGACCCCAGATGTCATGAAGGATAAAAATAAATCACCCAAGGAACAGTGCAGAAAAAAATAATAATCACATGATCTGCAGTCTTCCATGCACAAATGCTGATTTATTCTATACACTAGCTAGCTTGCTAACAACTTTTGCTAATAGAGTTAACTGCATCACAGTCAGTGTAAATTGACACAATATTATAGCTAGCCAAATGCTAGCTAACTTCCTCAAGACACTACTTAACTGCTACTTTACGCTATATAAGCTGGCTTTACGTTCCCAACTCTCTCCCATGATATAATAGCTTAATGTTAGCATGCTAGCTGTTAGAGCAGTGCTGTGTTTAGGTAGCTAGCTACGCGTACAAATGTTGCTAATTCACGATGTGCTAACACTGCTGTATACTTCATTTGTAACACCTTGAATGAATTATACATCCCTCTGGAGAAACCCTGCAAAATTTCAGAACAGGTGAATACAATCTGATTGGAAGCTACGATCTTCGGTTTTACTGAGGAACGCTTACCTGCGTGGGCGTGTCCGAGATGACATCATCTCATTGCCGAGTACGTGGTATCGTCGTGCCTCGTGCAGCAGCTGGTAGCACTCTGGGGCGTTCTGGATGAGCTGATCGCCTTCGACGGTCTGCACAAAGTAGTTTGGGTGAAGCAGCGGCAGGCGGACGTGTGTCATGAGGTCACGCAGGACGGCACGGCGGTGCTCGGTGTCGTGGTAGACCCAGCGCATGACGGCCTCGAATACAGTCTCCTCTTTACCAATGGCGAGCTCGTCGCTGGAGATGTACTCCTCGAGCTCGTCACGGCGCAGGTCCAGAAACTCCTCGTGCTGCGCCACGTCGCCGAAGCTCTGCAGGGCGTAGGTACGGCACCGGTTAGCGAGCTGCTTGAGCGAGTGGGCGTCTGCGAATCTCTGGATGCCCAGGCAGTTACACGGGTCCAGCTGGTCCTCGAGGAACTTGGCGCAGGCGTCACGCAGCGTCCCGATCTGGAACAAGCTGGACGTCTCGAATAGGAACTGCACGTTGTCTGTGGTGATGCGTGCTCGGCCCGTGTACACGTACTGCAGGAAGGTGTCCATGGCGTCCGCGCGGATGCCGTTGATCTCAACCAGCATGGCACGGCTCTCGCGGTGGTCGTTACAGAACATGGCGCGGAAGTAGCTGCTGCACGCCGACAGCACGGCGCGGTGACACGGGAACTCACGTCCCTCCACGCTGATCACCACGTCCGTGAAGAGCCGGCCGTCACGGAACTCGTTGAACATCTGGAGGATGCTCTCGGCATGGCTCGGGCCTGAGGAGAAGTCGAACACGTCATGACTGCTCAGAGTTTTTGTGTCCATCTCCAGAACCTTGCGCTTGACGGCGGGAGACTCGCGGACTCCCGGATCCTCCCGGTTTAGCCGTCTTCCCAGGATCAGTACCATGGCCGACAGATTGACTCAGGCCTGAGGCCCAGGAGAACAGGAAGAGGAACCGGGTCTGCTGAGATACGAATCAGATCCACATCCATCAGATACAGTACAACACCACCAATTTCTATTTTTAACATTAACTGTGCGAGAATTCACAAATAAACACGTAATCAATAAGAAAAACAAGCGTACGATTCTGATTAAAACGCTTAAAAAAGGCGACAGGTCGAGCGGAGGTACAAACACCTCGACTGTTTCCAAGGTTCTCACATGGGTCTCAAATTACTGCAGACATTTTCCTAAATACTGTAAAGAATCATTAATAGAATGAAGAGATCACTTTATTCCCAAAAAATCCCCAATCCACCAACTCCAAAACATCGACCTGTGCTGGAATATTCCGCAGGAGACACCTTGTGAAAAACCTGGCAACCTTTTGTTGTCTTCAGCTGTCTATGCCATTGGCTGCATCCCAAACCATCGGCGTATTTTCCCTCCGTGTTATTTGAGACGTGTGCCCGTTACTGTTATGTAGGCAGCAGGTGAGCTCACCTGGAGACAACCTCTTGCACGTGGCGCTGTTTTACCTGCTGCCCCCTAGTGTTCATAAACAAAACCCTGCACAGGTGTGCACACACCAGAGACGTGTTGAAGGTACAATACAGAAGTGCACATGGAACTGAGAACCTCACGTTATATTCTCCTTATTCTCCTTTCCAGCAAGGAACCTCACGTGAGACGGTTTAGAACCATCTAAAGAACCCTCGAGGGATCCGTGTGGGGGGTTCTGGACGCCAGTGTTTATAAGTCACACACACACACACACATACACACACAAACACATACATTTACATTACATTACATTTATTGATTTAGCAGACGCTTTTATCCAAAGCGACTTACAAATGAGACACACTCACACACCAATGGGAGCAGAGCTGCATGCAAGGTGCTAGCTTGCCATCGGGGGCAACTTAGGGTTCAGTGTCTTGCCCAAGGACACTTCGGCATGGGATCACCCGGGCCGGGATTCCAACCACCAACCCTACGATTAGTGGATTAGTGGACAACCCGCTCTACCAACTGAGCCACAGCCGCCCATATCTTTTATCCGATCTTTTATCCGATCTGTCTGATCTGTGGACTCGGACCTAAACATATAGTACTGTATTGATTTGTTCTGAAATGTATTTTATAAACAAATCTCACTGATCTAAAGACACGAGCTTTATCAGCAGCACGGAACTGACCAAACTGACCGCTCTGTGGCCTTCTGGGAAATAAATAACGACGACTAGAATAACGACTGAAAAAGTCTCAGATGTAAACAATAAACAATAAACAGTGAGGAAAAGATGTGACGTGTTCCGGACTCAGGATCACAGACCAACACGAGACCAACACGAGACCAACA